>PVHT020000118.1:1924266-1926766 GCA_004024745.2 Catagonus wagneri
TTGGGTGTTGCTGTCTAATTGTCTGACTGGTTTCACTTTGCATGATAATTTCTAAGTCCATCCATGTTGCTATAAATGTTGGTAATTCGTTCCTTTTAATGGCTGAGTAACATTCCATTGTGTGTATGTACCATATCTTCCCTATCCACTCTTCTGTGGATGGGCATTTAGGTTGTTTCCATGACCTGGCTATTGCATAAAGTGCTGCAATGAACACTGGAGTACAGGTGTCTTTTCGGGTCATGGTGTGGGCTCAGAACTTCTGAGACACATCATTCTGTTATTAGATGGATGACATTTTTTGCTGATAGTGGAGTCCGCATGCCACACTCATACTAGGTGAGAATCTAGTATAAAGATTAAAAAATAGTTGTCAATTTGGTGACATTGTGTTCCAGTTAACAGCACCTATAGATTTCTTATCTTTTGTTCAAAGAAAAAATCTTTTGAAATCTCCACTGTTGAATTGGGATATGTGAGCCTTTTAATCAGATTTTTGAAAGGGAGTGGAAAATTGACAGTTCCTCGTAAATAGCCTGACATGAAAGTTAAAATCAGTACTGTGTTGTTCAGCCATGCCACCAAAGTTGAACCTTAAGGGCATGAGTCTTTCTCGTTCTCATCTAATAGAGCTGGGTCCCCAAATTCTTTCTTAGGTATAGTCTTCTCTTAATTAGTGGTGATACAATGATGTGCCACAGACCATCTAGTTATTTCAGAAATGTTACAACGTTTGATATGTACTTTGGTCCTAGAGGTAGTGATGGGTCCCTAAGCCTGGTGGCTTACCCAGAGTTTCTTATCTCAGGGAAAAGCATCACTCCATCCCATTTGTGCAAGTCGGAATCCTGAATGTGGTCCCTGACTTCTCTTTTTTCTTTTCCTTGCCCGTAATAGATGCAGCACCAGGTTTTATTAGTTTTACTTCTTTTTCTTCTTCTTGTTTTTTAGGGCCACACACGCGGCATATGGAAGTTCCCAGGCTAGGGGTCAAATTGGAGCTGCAGCTGCTGCAACTGCCAGCCGTGTCTGTAACCTATACCGCAGTTGAGCTCACGGCAACGCCAGATCCTTTGCCCACTGAGCGAGGCCAGGGATCAAACCTGCAACTTCATGGACACTAATTGGATTTGTTACTGCTGAGCCACAACAGGAACACCGGGTTTCACTTCTTAAATATTTCTTGAAACCATCCACTTTTCTCTCCATGGCCACCCCTCAAAGCCAAGTCCTTATCATATCTGCTGAGACTACTGAGGAGTCACCTCACTCACAGCCAGTGTGATCCCAGTGTGGTCTTTCAGAGCCGTCTCCGTGTGATCTCAGTGCTCCAGGCTAACAGCGTCTTAGGATAACGAAGCCGCTCTCACGGATGGTAACACTGCACGGTCTGGTCCTGTTTCTCTCTTCAGTCTCCTCCCTGTTCGCGGTGCTCCAGCCTCCTGGCCCTCAGTGCATCCCAGCGGGTCTCAGCGCATCGCCCGGGGGTGGCTTCTCTGCTGTCTTTGTCTAGTTACCTTCTTCCCCTCCTTTACAAATCAACTCGAATGTGGTTTCTTCATGAATGCCTTTTCTGATGACTTGGCCTAGGAAAGTGTCCTTTATTCTACACTCGAGTAGAGCCGGGCTCCTTTACCTCGTTGCATTCACGGGCATTTACATTAGACACTCAGCTTTCTTGGGTTTGGATGGATATGCGTCTCTACCAGAATATAAACTCTGTGAATGGGGACCGTGCCCAGGTATGCTCATGATCAGATGCCTAGCACTTGGCATATGGGAGTTTCCAGGTTGAATCGGATCCTTAACCCACTGAGCAAGGCTGGGATCGAACCCACATTTTCACGGATATTAGTCAGGGTCTTAACCTGCTGAGCCACAACCAGAATTCCAGTAAGTGGCTGTTTTTTTATTGAATGTTTAGATAGAGGAAGAAGAACCCACTGGCTACATTCGATATGAAAAATTTCTTCCCGTGATGACTGAAGTACTCCTGGAAAGAAGGTAAGAAAGTCAGTGCAGTCGTTAAGGTAAGGTAATGATTAGAATTGCATTAATTTCTAAACACTTGGCCTTTTCACTTTGTATGTTATACTCACCTGGTACTTATCACAGGATAGCTTCCTCTAATTTTTCTGTATATCTCTGATATGTGCTCAAAAATATCCACCACTTCAGTATTAATCTAGTAAACAAGTATAATTAAAGGAGAAATGAGCTGCAAAAAGCATAAATCAACAACATTCTTATCTTCTGTTTCAAATTATCATTGATAAGAATTAACCCTAATTATTTTTCTAGAGAAAGCATAGCATTAGCTTACCATGGTTTACTGTAGAAATTTTGTTCCCAGATAAACTGATTTCCATAATGATGAAAAAAGCAAATAGATAACATCAAACATGCCATTGCTTTTTAACTAAATATTCCCTGTGGGTGTGGAGTGCTTTCAACTTTATCATCTAGAAATCAAAAAATTCTTCAGTGATGGAAATATTAT
>PVHT020000118.1:1929266-1990842 GCA_004024745.2 Catagonus wagneri
ATGGAGGCCTGGGTGTAGGAGTTAAGAATTCATCCTGAGAGCGGTGGAGAAGTATCGTAAGGTTTTGAGCAGACGAGTCGCGCGATGCAGGAGGGATTGTGGGAAGGCTGATCTGGTGCTGGCAGGCTTGTCAGAGGAGTGAGAAGGGGGTTAGACCAGGGAGACGGGTTAGGAGGCTGGTTTGGCACTCCGAAAGTACCCTAGCCAGGGCTGTCTGTGGACGTGTCATGGGACTGGCAAGTAGGGATGGATACGGTAGGACCGTCTGCAGCAGGATCCGCAGGTCATGCTGCGTAGCAGGTGCAGGGGACAAAGATGCGAGCTGAGTCAAAGGCCCAGGCTTGGGCCTGGACAGTGGCTACCATGGTAATGCTGCTGACTGTAACAGGCTGCAGTGGATACAGGCACAGTACAGCTTTTCACAGTAGGCACAGAATATTAATTGGTTTGAGAACACGCGTTCCGAGCACCCAGGATACTGTATGATGAATGTAACAGATTGCATTGATTCAAGTTCCTACCAGACAGAAGTCCACGTGCGTCCAGGCATGTGTATTGTGTCAGACAGCGTTTAGCAGCAGGGAAGATCTCGAAAAAAATTTTTTAGGCAGGCACACATTGCTGCCTGTGTGCCAGGTGGTGTTCTAAAGGCCGTTCAAATACTAACACTTAATCCTCATGAGGAGCCTGTGAGATAGGTGCTGTTATCCCCTCCATGTTACTAACAGGGAACCTGGGACACAGAGCACGTAAGTGACTTGCCTGGGACCTTGAAGCTAATGAGACGGTCTGGCAGCTGAACCAGGCAGTCTGGCTCCCAAGCTTATGCTTTTAATCACTGAGCTGTTTTCCTCCCGTCCTTCATCAGATACCGCACGTCTCATTCCTTGTCCGAGGAAGCAGCGACCACCTTCCATATGTCACTGTGGGCGAGGCCTCGTTCCCAACAGGGGAGTGTGCTTGTTGGGTTCACAGACCTTGAGTTGGACGTGGGGGCATTTAGACCCCAGTCCCGCCTCTCGCGGGGGGGCTGTCTGCCTTTTTTCTTTGTGTGCTGTGTGGGGACAACAGTTCTTACCACTCATGATGAGTAGTTCTTGATAAACATTTGTTGTCAGTATTCTCATGAGGACTTACGTGGAGCACATCAAAGTTTGTTGGCAGGAGTTCCCGTTGTGGCGCAGCGGTTATCGTTCCGACTAGGAACCATGAGGTTGCGGGTTCAACCCCTGGCCTTGCTCAGTGGATTAGTGATTCGGTGTTGCCTTGAGCTGTGGTGTAGGTCGCAGACGCGGCTCGGATCCCGCGTTGCTGTGGCTGTGGTGAAAGCTGGCAGCTACAGCTCCGATTAGACCCCTAGCCTGGGAAACTCCACATGCCACGGGTATGGTCCTAAAATGACAAAAGGCAAAAAAAAAAAAGGTTTGTTGGTAATGGATTTAATATTTAACTGTCAGTTTATTGGATGCAAAGTTTGTCTTTTTTAAGCATTTTAGACATTCTTTCTTTCCTTAAGATGTAAGCATGATTTCAGAAGAACTCAGCACATCCCCCTTGTTTGTTTGTTTCCTTTTTTGTTTTCTTGTTTTTAGGGCCGCACCTGTGGCATATGGAGGTTCCCAGGCTAGGGGCCGAATAAGAGCTATAGCTGCTGGCCTACACCACAGCCACAGCAACGCCGGATCCAAGCTGTATCCAGAACCTACACCACATCTAACGGCAACATCGGATCCTTTAACCCACTGAGCGAGGCCAGGGATCAAACCCACATCCTCATGGATACTGGTCGGGTTTGTAATCCACTGAGCCACACCGGGAACTCCCACTTCCCCTTTGTTTGGTAATACTGTCCTCGTTGTCATCAGAAGCCCCATCACACAGTTTCTGTATTATTAGCTGACGTTTGTAGTGGCAGGTGACCTAAGCTCAGAAGGTCGGTTATCCTCAGGCTTTGGTAATTTACCTGCTTGGATTAAGACTTTTTTGGGGTGAGGTGGCGACGTGGGTATTTCTGTCTGTCCATTTACTGCCAGGACAAAGTCTGTCTTGACAGACAGCAGCTTTTCCAACATTCTTCCTGACTGCTTTTCAACTTCGTAAAACCCATATCCTAAGATGCCTCCCGCTGTTACCTGAATCCAGCTAAAGCCCTCGGATTTTCTACCCAACTTTTGGTTTCATTTGACAGCAGCACTGGGCCGAACTATCACAAAGAAGACTGTTTTGAAATGGCTGGTGAATGGCCTCTGTCCAGGGGGCAGCTGGATCACTCAGTCGACCTGCCCTGGTTAGAGACTCTTCATGGACGGTGTTAACAGTTTCAAGCCTCTGCTCTCTGCCCTTCAGCGTTTCCGCATGGCAACCGTTAAGTCCTCTCTTCCTAACCTTCCTGAATGTAATGATTAGACCCCCTGTAAGACTGTGACTTCGGGCTAATCCTTTGGCCACTTGAGTAGTTTCAAGCAAACAACCTCATTCATGATGTTTTCACATCCTCCTGCTGTTTTGGCTGAAACAGTTGGTTCTGTCATGTTGAGCTGTGATATCTGCAAGGGGACGCAACGCCGAACTTTGCCGGGGGTGCAGCAGCGTGCTCTTTGAACCTTTGAACTGTCACGATGTACTGGCTTTATGGTCCCAGGGAGAGTAACTAGTGACCCAGTTGGGGTGGGGGGAGCTCCATGGCAATTAAGTGGGCTAGTGGAAAGAGAAGGAGGAAACATCAGAAGACTGTGAATGATGAGTGTCCCTTCTTGTTCCTCCCAGGTGAGCCGTTTTCTCAGGAGGAAATGGAAGAAATGCTGTCGGCTGCGATTGATCCAGAATCAAATTCAGTTCATTACAAGGACTATATAACCATGATGGTGATAGATGAAAATTAAACACTCTAAAGACTTCATTTCTGATTGGAAGGATTTTAAGAATTTCTTGTCCTTGTTAATTTCACATTTTATCTTATAATTCATACATATGCTAATTAACGCCTCGTGATAACTATTTCAAGATACTTTGTTTTTTAAAGGTGATCATAGCAATTTAAAACAGACTTATTTAGTATGGCTAGCCTTTCTGGAATGACAAATTGCTAATTATTTAAAAACTATTTTTAAAGTATTATCCATGGATTGTTGTCAATTTTCTACAGTAAAACACAGGTTACTTTCAAATTAGTTAAGCTGCCAAAATGAAGAATGTTTAGAATGACCCCAAGTTTGGCATATAAAGCTCTCGGGAGGGGGCAGAATGACAGCACATTGAAAATGACAATATGATGACAACCTCTTTTTAAAACAACAAACACTCCAGCAGTCGGGTTGTGGAAGGAGAGTTATTGACATGGATATTAGTAATTAACTTATGAGAGCCAATTACAAAGCCTTTTTTTTTTTTTTTTTCGCTTTTTGCTTTTTAGGGCCATACCTGCGGCATATGGAGGTTCTCAGGCTAGGGGTTGAATCGGAGCTGCAGCCACCGGCCTACGCCACAGCCACAGCCACGCCAGATCCGAGCCACCTCTGGGACCTACACCACAGCTCACGGCAATGCCAGATCCTTAATCCACTGAGTGAGTCCAGGTATGGAACCCGCAACCTCAAGGTTCCTAAGTTGGGCTCGTTTCTGTTGCACCACGACGGGAACTCCCCACAAAGGTTATTGGAGTAACTTAGGGTAAAAACTTAAGTTTGCTAATCTAGCGTGTTGCTATTTATGGAATAGCTAAAGGAGTTAAGACAATTGAATCTTGAGAAAAGAAGACGGATTGGAAATTGATAATGTAAGGAAGTGGCAATTCTCTTCCCGTCTTTCGAATTCTTTTCTGTTCAGAATACCTGTCATGAGAATATTGTCTTGAGTACTGAGTAGGGATGCTGAGAAATTTTATGGTGTGAGGGAGGTGCGGCTGTGGAAAGAGCAGAATGACGTTGTCTGAGGGGCAAGGAGTCACATTGAGAAGCAGAGGGAAAACAAGGTAGAGGAAAGACCCCTGGTGGGAAATGGGAGAAAGAGTGGAAAAGAGCACGTGTAAGGATTTTACGAAGGGAGTTCCCGTCCTGGCTTGGCAGTTACCAACCCCACGAGGATGCGGGATCGATTCCTGGCCTCGCTCAGTGGGTTAAGGATGCCGCGTTACAGGAGGGAGCAGGAGATGACTGGCTTTCCTGCCATTCCTGAGTAAAAGCATAGTTTGCTTGAAATTTGACTTCACTGGGCTCTTAGAGTGCGCTTTCATTCTCCTCTGTTATCATCACAATTCATAATAAGAGCCAACGTCTGGGCTGTTCACCGTGTGCTGGGCACTAATCTGAGGGCCCCACATATTAGCGCATTCAGTCCTCACAGCCGCGTGGTGGTGCTGGTGATGTCAGGCCCCCCGTGCGCTGAGGCCGTAACAGAGGAGTTACCGGCCCAAGGGGCTGTGCTCGTCAGCTGGGTTATGTTGTGATAACCAACAGCCCCAAATCTCAGTGGCTTACTATAGTAGGGGTTTTTTGTTTGTGTGCTTGCTTGCTTTTTAGGGCATATGGAACGTGCGGCATATGGAAGTTCCTGGGCTAGGGACTGAATCAGAGCTTCTGATGCCGGCCTACACCGCAGCCACAGCAATACGGGATCCGAGCCGCTTGGGATCTGCACTGGCAGGATTATTTTCTGTGGAGTGGAGTGTGCTTAGGGTTTTCTCTCCTTCCTTCCTGCTTTCCTTCCTTTCCTTTTTCTAACTGCTTCCAGTTGAGAAAGTACCTTGTTGTGGTGCTTTTGGCTGTGGCGAAGGCCGGCAGCTCTAGCTCCAGTTTGACCCCTAGCCTGGGAACCTCCGTATGCCGCGGGTGCGGCCCTAAAAAAACAAAAGGAAAGTCCCGTATTTATACAGCCAATTCCCTGTAGATGAGCGGTGCCGCCCGTCCGGGGGTTAAGTGAACAGAGGATCTCACGGTCCACCTCACTCATGTCTCCTAGGCCTGCGTGTTTCTCAAAGTGTAGGTTACTGGTCACCTTCCAGAAGCACCTGGGGAGGTGGGGGGGTGCTTGTTAGAAATTCAGACTCCTGGGCCCCTTTCCAGACCCCTGCAGGTGGGGTCCAGGAACCCACACTTTCAGACCTTCTCAGGGGAGTCTTATACACCCTGAAGTGGCGGTACGAAGTGCCAGGCATCTCTTTATACTTCCTAGGAAGGTTCAGTTAGCAAGAAATCTTGAAAGCGGCTTCTAACCGTTTATCACAAAGTGTGTGGAATTAATTAAAGTATGGACTGAGAAGTACCTGACCTGAAGTCTAGCTTTAAAAATGTCCAGGTTTGGTTTTGAGTTCCGAATTCTTAGATTGGAAATGCCTTGGTAGGTTGGGGTGCCTCTGTTCCGAGCCCGGTTACCTGCTCGAGGCATGCTACTTGTTGACTTAGGCAGAGTTCTTGTTAGTGACAGTCTTCTGGATAATTTACAGCATTTCTTTGTTGCTTTTCATCAAGTCAGATTAGACTATCAGGGTTTTTAGCCTGGAGTAGAATTGTAACCCCACTGTTTTCTGGAAGGATACTGCTGCTTAGGTTATTAGTATTCTTTCCTTTCCTTTTTTAGGAACCTCCATACTGGTTTCCGTAGTGGTTGCACCAGCTTACATTCTCACCAGCAGTGTAGAAGGGTTCCCTTTTCCCACGCCCTCTCCAGCACTTCCTGTTTGTAGGCTTTTTGATGGTGGCCATTCTGAGTGGTGTGAGGTGACACGTCATTGTAGTTTTTGTTCGTATTTGTCTGATAATCAGTGACGTTGAGCATCTTTTCATGTGTTTTTTGGCCATTTCTTTGGAGACATGTCTGTTGGATACTAGTCGGGTTCTTAACCTGCTGAGTCCCAGCGAGAACTCCCTGTTAGTATTATTTTCAGTTCAGGATTACTTTGCGGAGAACTGCCTTGGCCTCATCAGGTTTGAGGGCTAGTTTCGTTAAAACTGCGTAACACTCGTGAATCCCCCTCTAACTGGGCGCCGCGCAGGTGTCGTGACCGCTGCACTAAGCAGGTGGAAGCGTGTGCGGGATGGAGCCACCTCCATGCTGCCCTCGGGACACCTGCCTGCCCTGCCGCATGCGAGTAACACATGGATCCAGTGACGACATTCGGGTCCTTCCGCGTTACCTACTGAAGAGAACGTATACATTAAAACAGACATTCTAATTTTCTTCCTGCACCCTGATGAATTATCTCACTTTCAAGATGACTGATAAGCATCTCCACAGGAAAGGACCTTTTGGGAAAACAGTGTAAAATACTCTAAAAATTATTATGGTATTTTAAAGTCATACCTAGTTATTAAAGAGGAATTGGAAAATACCAGTAAGCAAAAAGGAGAGAAAACTCTATAACTTCTGTGGACCATCACTGTGGAACCCACCAGCGGGGGTTCTTTGAGTGTGAGGACAGAAGCTAGCCTGCTTAACTGAAGCCAAAGAGGACTCACAGGCAGCCAGCTTGGCTAAGGAAGGGGTGTTCACAGAGCTCCCAGGAGCCGGGGAACCAGGCTCGGGGCACAGAGGTGCCAGCAAGATGCTGGAGGCAAAGGAGCAGGGAGCAAGGCAGAGCAACATCTCATGACTGGCGCAGCCTGTCGGGGGCTGCCGCTGACTCAGGTCAGAGCCCCGGGAGAGCCCGGCTTGCTGAGGACGCGGGAGCCAGCCTGGCATCACCCAGCTCGCAGCTCCACACAGCTGTGGGGAAAACACTCCGATAAGAAGTCAGGGTGCCAGAGTTCCTGCTGTGGCACAACGGGATCGGCAGTGTCTTGGAAGCTCTGGGACGCAGGTTCGATCCCCAGCCCGCCCCAGTGGGTTAAGGATCTGGCGTTACCTCAGCTGCAGCTTAGGCACAACTGTGGCTTGGATCTGATCCCTGGCTTGGGAACTCCATATGCCGCAGGGCGGCCAAAGAAGAAAGAAAAGGTCAGGGTGCCAGAGGAGAGCTAAACACAACGGGTATTTGTTATAGGTTCAGATTATAGGTGCTGTTACATAATCCGCTCTTCAAATGAATACATCATGGACGATCTTTCTGTGTTAATGTAGATTCACCTAAAATTTTAAAAAATTTTAATTAATCAATTTTATTACAATTATAGGTGTACAAAAATCATCACAACCAAATTTTATAGCATTTGCATCCCAAACCTCAGTGCATCCCCCCTGCCCCCCAACTTGTCTCATTTGGAAACCATAGTTTTCCAAAATCTGAGTCAGTATAAAATAAAAATTCTAATCACTGAATAGTACCTAATTGTTGGGATGTACCTTTGTTTAATTCCTTATTCCTGGTCATTTAAATTTCAAGTTTTCTCTGTTTTAATAACTTGTTAAGGACATCCCAGTGTTAACTCTTTAATTACTGGCTTAGAACCTATTCCTGGAAGTGGAACTGTTGTGTCAGTGTTAAAGAGTCGGGCACTTTCTAAAGAGCCTATTGTTAATAGTTTTCAAGCTCTCCCAGAGAAAAATTATTCTTATATCCCAAACCCTCATCAGCATTTTTTCATTTTTAATTTTGCCAATTTGATAGGCAAAACATAATCCCACTGATATTTTTTGAAATTTCCATTCTGTTGATTCCTTGAGCTTCCTGAAGGCTCATGACAGTGTGTACTGAAGAATTTAATAGGATTAGCTCAAGGAGGCAGCAGAGTTGAACCGCAGAGATTGTTTCCTTTCGGACAGAAGCAGGAAGCCCCCTGGTTGCTGCGAAATGGAGCCCGCAAAGCACAGCGCGCCAGGCAGAACCAGAGTGGCCCTTTCATTCCCAGTGTTCATCGCTGGGAGCAGGTGATTAGCGGGAACGAGCCACTGTCGCACAGAACCGCGAGCAGGAGGCGTCACAGATATTCAGGCAAAGAAACAGGAACCAGGGAAATCAACATGCAAACGAGAAGTGAAGAATGGTCACCAAAAGCCGGAACGAGGGGCTGACTGGCCATCTGCTCCACTACCAGCTTCTTGGGACAGGCACGTTTCCCACATTGATGCTCACTCAGTTAACACTTTTTGAATTCCCGCCCCGTGCCAGACCCTGTTCTGGGCGCACAGTCCTGGTCCTGGAGAGATTTCAGTCTGTGGGAGGGACAGGTAATTCTAGCACGAAGTAGTTCTAAGCAATGCTCGCAAAGCGCTTCGGGATCAGAGCAGAGAGCAGCCAGCTCTGCGGGTGGGACTCACCGAGGACCTCACGGGAAGTGAAAGGATGAACCACGAATAGCGTCTGTGCTCATGCCGGCAGTACTGCTGCCAGCTGGGTGGGAGAGGATGTTCCGGAATGGGCTGCTTGAGGCTTTTGCTAAAAGGGAGTCGCAGCATGGCTTAGGGGGCTAAAAGGACTGCTTCTGGATCCCAGCTGTACCAGGTACCGGATATGTCACCTGGGAAAAGTCATTTGTACTCTGCTGCCCAGCTACTCATAGCTACCGTGTAGGGTTACTCTGAGCATAAGGGCGACTTGCACTTACTTGATAAGCGGTAGCTACCATTGCAGAGGACTTGGTAAATATCACTGAACGATGAGCATAAATATTTTCTCACTATAATCATCTTTTAAAATTACGTGATGAGGTTGGGTCCAGATACTTGCAGGATTTCTGGAATTAAAGAAGGCTGTTTTCCTAAACTAATGACCTTAGGGTTTTCATGGAAATGGTGGACATGTCTCTTTTTTTTTGTCTTTTTAGGGCCACAGCCACGGCATATATAAGTCCCCAGGCTAGGGGTCGAATCAGAGCTACAACTGCCAGCAGGCACCACAGCCACAGCAGCACCAGATCTGAGCCTCATCTGCGACGTACACCACAGCTCACGGCAATGCCGGATCCTTAACCCACTGAGCGAGGCCAGGAATTGAACCCTTGTCCTCATGGATACTTGTTGGGTTCGTTACCGCTGAGCCACAGCGGGAACTCCAGGACGTGTCATTTTAACGTCATTCATCTCATAAGCCTTCATTTAGTGATACTCTGTGCTAGGAGCTGCACTAGTAAAAAAGCCCTGCCCTTATGGAACTGAAATTCTCGCTGGGGAGACGGACAGTAAATCACTAGCCACCCCTGGCACGTAGGGACGGGCTTGGCGGAGAAGAGCAACGCAGGGCGCGGTAAGAGAGGGACGGGCAGCGCTCCGGGGGAGCGGCGGCGTTTGAACAGCGACCTGGAAGCCGGTGGGGAGCTCCGGAAGGCCTTTCCTGCAGTGAGGACAGACGTAAGTCCTTTCAGCAGGGCAGCGGAAGGAACAGCAAGGAGGCCACCCAGGCTGCGGCGGCCGAGGGAGGGGAGAGGCAGGGGCTGGGGAGGAGGGCCAGGCAGGGCTGCGAGGGCGGGGAAGGGGTCCTGCTATCCGCTCCCTGTGAAGAGAAGCCCTGGGCTGCCCCGTGGGAGGCGCTGTCTCAGACCAGGGCGATGGCGGTGGATGCCGTGATAAGCGCTTGGTTGGGGAACCATTTGAAAAGTAGAATCAAAAGAATTTTCCTGATGGATTAGACGTGAGTGGCGGAAAGACAGGTCAAGGAAGACAAGGTTTTGGCCCGAGTGACTGGGCACCATTAGTTAAGGTTTTGGGGGGATGGAGAGGGGGCAGGGGTCATGCTAACGCAGAGAAGGGAATTAAACATCGGCTGTCAAGCCTGGAACCTGGGGTGGAGAGAGACTGCGCTTGGAGCGGTCACTGTGTAGACGGTGTTTTAAGTCATGGAGTTGGCGATTCTCATCGTAGCTCAGCGGTAATGAACCTGACTGAGATCCATGAGGACTCGGGTTCGATCCTTGGTCTCACTCAGTGGTAAGGATCCTGCATTGCTGTGGCTGTGGTGTAGGTCACAGACATGGCTGGGATCTGGCGTTGCAGTGGCTGTGCTGTAGGCCGGCAGCTGTGGCTCCGATTCGACCCCTAGCCTGGTAACCTCCACAGGCCGCAGGTGCGGCCCTAAAAAAGAAAAAAGACAAAAAGTCATGGGCTTGGATGGGATCGCCGAGGAGGGGTGTGGCCAGGGGAGAGGAGGCCTCTGAGGCCTGAACGCGGCGGCGCTCGAACAGAGACAGGACCAGGAGGAAGAGCAGCGGAGGAAACCCAGCTCCCACCCTGACCCCACCCCACGGGGCCGCGGGGCCTCTTTTATACTCTCCCCATTTCCTTCTGTTCTGGGATCTTTCAGACCCCCTGAGACAAATCAGATTCCCCTAAATTAGGAAATCGTTTTGTGTCCAGCTCAGTGACAGCTCTAATTTTTTTACTTGCTTGTGAAATCTAAGAAGTCCTCTTTCGTCGCGCTAAGTGAACTGTCATGATCCCCACAATTTCCGAATTTCTTTTAAAAACCTGCTGGTCATTTTATCTGAGTGGAAGGAGGTCGCGGCAGGGCCCAGCTGGCCTTGCTTTCGGCTGCATTACAAGTTACAGGGGCTGCGTGAGCCAGTGCGGTGGCTAGCAAAGTAAGGCATTAACAGAAACTGTGGAGTTCCTGTTGTGGCTCAGTGGGTTAATGACCTGATCCTGTCTCTGTGAGGACGCGGGTTCGATCCCTGGCCTCGCTCAGTGGGATAAGGATCTGGAGTTGCCGTGAGCTGTGGTGTAGGTCGCAGATACAGCTTGGATCCGGCATTGCTGTGGCTGTGGTGTAGGCCGGCAGCTGCAGCTCTGATTCAACCCCTGACCTGGAACTTTCACTTACCGCAGGTGTGGCTGTAAAAAGGAAAAAAACAAAAACTCCACACACAGAAATTTTGTGTTTAAATTCAAGCAGGAGGAGATTGGGGGTTCTTTTTCTTGGGAGGGAAGGGCTCTTAGCTTTACAGTAATTCGGGAAGGAGTGAGTGGATGATATGTGACTCTCAGGTGTGAAGTACAACCATCACACTCATGTCATTTTTTAAATCAAGTCTGGCTCCCAGCCCCTGCTGGCCGGTCGTACCATGACGAGCCCTCGGCTGATCTTGTGTCTCCAAGAACCCGGACGTTTACATGGCACCTCTAAAACCTAACAGTTTTTACCAAGAACCTGACAATCGTTGACCATCAAAACTGGCTTCATCGTCATCACCACCAATCGCCCCCTGACCCGTCCGGCCACCTCCTCCGGCCACCAAACGAGAATGACCCGTGCAAAGAAACCGGTGGGCCCCTGAGCGTATTCTCCCCAAACAGGGCTTTTCAGCAGCTGTGTAGCGGGACGCACCGATGAGAGGGTTGTTGAGACTCATTAACTGCAGTAGAGGAAGCTGCGTGGAAGCCAGAGCTCCGAGAAGGAGAGGCTCCCCACCGGCTCCCCAGCCAACAGTGCCGCCCGGCCGCGCTCGCTGCCCGGCCGCTCACAGGCCCGCCTCCCTGCTGCCCTCCCAGCGCCCGGAACTCGGCACCAGGTCAGCTGTTTGTTGCTTGCTTGCTTGCTTGTGTCAGGGCTTTCCAAAACAGAGGCCTGTGGATTCTGCCCTGTTTATAAAGGAAGGCCTGGTCTCTGGGATTCAAAGCGGGTTTGCCCCCTTGAGGGAGTGGGTGCCAGGAATTCTTTTTCTTTTTGGCTTTTTTAACAGCAGTGATAACAACAGCCACCACAAAATAACAACCCTGTAAACGGTCCTGCCAGGCAGAGGAGACTCCCATTTTCAAGCTACATTGCGCCTGTCTTTGTAAAGGGTCTTATCACCAAGGCCATGAACCCCACGCGGGACCTCCTTTCTCAACGGCCTGCAGCTTGGGGCCCACGCTGCCGCCTCTGCCCACATCGCCGCCGCCTCGTTCTGAAACGCATGCCAGACATGGTTTCATTTCAGCGCAAACTTTTCAGCATGTGTATTTAAAAGATAGGGATTCTTGAGAGTTCCCGTTGTAGCTCGGTGGTAATGAATACAACTGGTATCCATGAGGATGCAGGTTCCATCCCTGGTCTTGCTCAGTGGGTTAAGGATCTGGCACTGCTGTGGCTGTGGTGTAGGCTGGCAGCTGTAGCTCTGATTCTGCCCCTAGCCTGGGAACTTCCATATGCCGCACGTGTGGCCCCTAAAAAAAGGCAAAAAAGGGTAGGGATTCTTAAAAAACAAAACACAACCACGATACTGTTATCATCTCTAAGGAATAACAATTGCTTAAGTACCAGCTATCCAGTGTTCGAATGATCAATTTCCTCACAGATGTGATGAGTGGCTTTGAAAGAATACTTTATTTGAATTAGAAGTCAAAGATTGATTATATTGTGATTGGCTGATACGTTTTGTTGCTTTTGTTGTTGCTGTTTTACGGCCACACTCACGGCACTTGGGGAGTCCTAAGACGGGGATCAAACCCACACCGCTCCAGCAACCCAGCTGCTGCCTTTGGGTTCTTAACCCACTGCACCACAGTCGGAACTCCTGCCTGATAAGTTTTTAAAGTGTCCTTTAATAGATAATTTTCGTCTCCAACCTTCTTTCTCCTTGACACCTACTGAAGAAAACAAATTGCATGTCCTGTAGCGTCCCACACAGCCTGGATTTTGCTGGTTGCACACCTCCCCCCCCCCCCCCGCCCCATGTACACGTGGTTGAATGAGTTCCTCTGACCTCTCCAATTAGTAAATTGGCCGTTGGCTCTAGGCTTGATCACATTCAGCTCTGACTGGGAAGGAGGGCGATGCCTTTACAGGAGTCGTTTTCTTCCATCAGGAAGGATGTGCTAGCTGGTCATCTCTGAGGTCAGTACTGTTTTTGACGAATGCTAGGTTTATTACTATATTAGAGGCTGCAAAATGGTGATAGTCTATTTGTATCACTCCTTCATCGATCATGTGAAATCCATCCTTAAAGAAAAGTGTTTCTCGGTGTGCCCTCCGTGGCACAGTGGATTAATGATCCGGCTTGCCTCTGTGGCGTTGCTGGTTTGATCCCCAGCTCGGTGGCGCAGTGAGTTAGGATCCAGGATTTTGCCATAGCTGTGGCCTAGGTTGCAGATGCAGCTCGGATTTGATCCCTGGTCAGGGAACTTACATATGCCACAGGTGCAGCCGAAAAAGAAAAAAATACATTTCTTACTACTATTTGGTAACCCAGCGGTATAGTCCAATAAAGGCAGGATCAACGTTTGAATATTTTCCTGTATCAATTTTGAAAATAATGATTTGGCTTCCTAGCATTCTCTAACAGTGATCAGTTAGTTTTTGTTTACTTTTTAGTGTCATTATAAACTTATGACTATTTGGTGTGTTTCCATCCATTATAGTTATTCTTACTGATGCTCTCAGCGTCCCATCTTTGGTCAGCAGAAGCCTCTCAGCTTGGCTTCTGGGCACTTTCTGGGTGTGTTGTGTAAAGACATTTTATCTTGTACAGTATTTAGCTTTTAATGACCTGTTGTTAATCTTTAGTGATCTGAAATCACTAACATTATCTAGTGACGTGTTATCAGACAATAACAGTAACATTATCTAGTGACGTGTTATCAGACAATAAGTAGAGGAAGAACATTCTGATTTGTCAGAGACTTGCAGGTCCCTTTCCCCTGCAAGTTCTAGACCGTTTCTCTCTGCAGTCTGTGCGCAGCCACAAAGCTCACTGGGTAAAAGGTGACCAAAGAAATCTCTATTGCAAATAAAACTGCTGTGAGGCACCACCTTACAGCAGCAAGAATGGCCATCATCAAAAAGTCTACAAACGATAAATGCTAGAGAAGGTGTGGAGAAAAGGGAACCCCCTTACACTGTTGGTGGGAATGTAAACTGGTGCAACCACTATGGAAAACAGTATGGAGGGTCCTCAAAAAACTAAAAATAGAATCACCATTACAATCTAGCAATCCCATTCCTGGGCATCTATCTGGAGGAAGCCATGACTCAAAAAGATATATGCATGCCAATGTTCGTTGCAGCACTATATACAATAGCCAAGATGTAGAAGCAACCTAAATGGCCATCAACAGAGGAGTGGATAAAGAAGGTGTGGTATGTATATGCAATGGAATATTACTCAGCCATGAAAAAGAATGAAATAATGGCATTTACGGCAACATGGATGGACCTAGGAATTATCATACTAGTGTAGTATGTAGTAGTAAGTGTAGTTAGACAGAAACAAACATCATATGCTATCACCTATATGTTGAATCTAAAAAAAGATGCAATGAACTTATCTGCAGAACAGAAACAGACTTATAGACTTTGGAAAACTTATGGTTACCAAAGGGAACAGGTTGGGAGGGAGGGATGGGCTGGGGGTTTGGACTGGAAATGTTCTAAAATTAGCTTGTGATGGTGGTTGTACAACTATAAATAAAGTTCATTAAATTAAAAAAAAAAATCTCTAGAAGAGTGGATGAGCAACCTGCAGCTCCTGATCTAGAAGTTAAATTGGAGAACACAGCTGGACCCTGAGGCCAAAAAGTGTGGGCCTGTTTCTCAAATCAAAGCAGGTCTTGCCTATTTGGAAAGCAGTGCACATAGAACCTCTGAATCAGCTGTTCTGATCAGTGTGGTAAGTGACTTGTCCACCCCAGAGGCCGAAGGGTTTATTAGTTGTTGTCATTTCCTGTTTGTTGGTAGACAAAAAATACAGGAGAAGCAGGCCCAGTACAGACTTTTCAAAAAAGTGGTAAAGGAGTTCCCTGGTGGCTCAATGGGTTAAGGATCTGGAGTTCTCACTGCTGTGGCTTGGGTTCAGTTCCTGGCCCAGGAACTTCTGCATGCCCCCCCACAAAGAAAGCAGTAAAAAGTGGTAAAAGCAAAGCCCAACACATATCTGTATCTGTGACCAATCAGAATATCTTCCTCATAAGGGAAGGATGTAAGCAGTCGGGGAGGACCAGGATGGTTTACTCTAGTAGTCTACACCCGTGATGCACAGAAGGGCCACAGGTGTTCCCCTCTGCAGGTAGCAGGGTGGGACCAGACCGAGGAGGTCTGTGAACTGCTTGGCTTGGAACCCCCTGGTACCAGGAGCTATAGACCCATTGAAGAAAAAGTAGCAAGGGTAAGAGTGGTTGTGTGGGTTGTGTGTAGGGTGGGCTGCTGGAGGCTGGCAAGAAAGTGACTGCAAAAGAAATCACATTCCTAGTCTAAAATCCATAAAAATAGACCTAAAGAAGTAGAGTGGGTTCAGGGATAGGAGAGTAAAAACAGGTGTGGGGGGGGCAGTACACTGAATGTATGGAGCCACAGGCCATAACCAGTTGGTTTCAAGTGCCTTTATGGGGACGTTAGAAATAAGGGGGGGAGGGCACTTGCTTTGAAGGAGAAGGTGGGGACATGAGATGGAGCACATCCAAGCTCAAGTTGCCTTGGAGCTGCCTTTGCAAGGGATTGATCACCAGCCGAGGTGTTTTCATAAGCACTTGCGGTTAAGAAATGTCAACGCAGAAAGACCAGGCTAAACGGATGCCCGTGGATCCATCACCCACTAACTTATGGCCAGTCTTGCTTCATCTGTTCTCCCTGCACCTGCACCTTCACCCCTGCTGAGTTATTTCGAAACAAATTCCAGACCTCACCCCTATAAGCGCTCTGATGTTACCTTTAACAGGTGAGCACCTTTTTTCCCCACATGACGGTGAAACCATTATCATACCAAAACATTTTAACAATTCTTTAAAATCATTTGATGCACATTGTTCAGATATCCATAGTTGTCTATTGATAAAGTCTTTTTACTATTTGTTTATTCCAATCAGGAGCCAAAGTCTATACATTGCATCTGGATGGTGTGTCTTTTGTCCTTTGTACCACTGGCCCCCGCCCTGATGTGTCTTTTTTTTTTTAAGATTTTTATTTTTTCTGTTATAGTTGATTTACAATGTTCTGTCCATTTCTGTTGTATAGCAGAGTGACGCAGTCACACACATTCTTTTTCTCACATTTTCCTCCATCATGTTTCATCACAAGTGATCAGATACAGTTCCCCGCGCCCTACAGCAGGATCTCATGGCTTATCCACTCCAAATGCAATAGTTTGCTACTAACTCCAGACTCCCAGTCTCTCCCACTCCCTTCCCCTCCCCCTTGGCAACCACAAGTCTGGTCTCCAAGTCCATGGGTGTGTTTCTTTTCTGTGGAAATGTTCATTTGTGCCGTATATTCCAGATAAACTGATGTGTCTTTTAATCTTTTAACACTCTCGTCCACTTTTGTTCTTGCCATTATTTTGTTGAAAACCCTGGTCATTGGTTCTGTATTGGTTCTTTTTCCCACATTTGGGGTCTGTCCGATTGCATTTCTGTGGGGGGGTCTGACGTGTTCATCTCGTCCGTGTTTTTTCTATAGACCCGTTGTTATATCTAGCGGCCTGATCAAATTCAAGATCACTTTTGTTTTTCTTTTTGCTTTTTTGTACATCAGCTTCATTGGAGGTGGCCTATTTTTATTGCCTTCCCGCAGGAGGCATGTAATGTCTGAATTGTGCCTTCATCACTCACTCAGGTTCAGCTGCTGTCAGTGTGACATGGCCAATATGACATCCTGCATCGCCCCATCGACCTTCCCCAGAGCTCGCCATAACACTATTTAGTAGGAGCTGTGAAATGGTAATTAAAAAAAAAAAAAAAACTCTCTCCTTTCTTTTGCATGTATATGCTAGAATTCCTCTAGTTATGATAATTTTCCTTCAAGGACTATTTGGATTTTTACAAGCAAGGATACAGCACTTGGCTTTGTTGCTTTCTTTAATTTTTCAAAAAAAATTATTTCTTGATGTCTTTTAAAAATAGGCATTTTATTTTTATAGTTGTGTGTGTTACAGGTGGGGCTTGAAATTGTCTGTGTCCTTATCAGAGGTGAAAGCCCCCGTTTGGCACATACGCAGCTGAGGCTGCCTTAGGTAACTTTCTTCTTACCTTGTTTTCTGGCAATAACAGTGTTTGCATTAGCAGTTACACTGCTCTTTCTGTCACAATGAATCTTATCTTTAATCTAGGTGGAAGCAAAGTGTTTGGATTTAACATAATTTAATAAGGCTGTCACAGCTTGCTAAAACAGGTTTCAAACATCATAAGGTTATGGGGGAAAAGATAATTTAGAATAACTATAAATTATACTAGCAAGGTAAAAATTCATAATAATTCTGAATATAATTCTTCCCTAAACTAAACACATTAAATAATCAGTAAATACATGCATGTATTTTTCTATATTTTGGCTTTTAACATATTTAAATTATATGTTAATATATATTGAAAAATAAGCAAATCACATAACTCGGAGTTCCCACTGTGGCTCAGTGGCTAACAAATCTGGCGAGCATCCATGAGGACGCAGGTTCGATCTCTGGCCTCATTCAGTGGGTTAAGGATCCAGTGTTGCCGTGAGCTGTGGTGTAGGTCACAGATGCGACTCAGATCCAGAGTTGCTGTGGTTGTGGTGTAGGCTGGCAGCTGTAGCTCGGATTCAACCCCTAGCCTGGGAACTTCCATATGCCATGGGTGTGGCCCTAAAAAGCAAATAAAAAATAAAAGAAAAAAACACCTTCCCATCCCCTAAACATGTCCCGCAGTGTCCATGGTCTGTCTGTCACTTCACTGCCCAGCAGTTTGAAGAGGGTCCTGTACCCTCTGAGCTCACACCTACACCTGCTCTATCTTGGGCTCCTGCAGTCTGCCTTCCACTTCCATCTTTCTACTCAAGGTGGTGCCGTGGTCCCCACTGGCATAGCAGCTGGCAATGCCTGTAACCTGTTCCTGGCCCTAGCCTGTATGGATTCACAGCAGCACTGGATGCTTGCTGGATTCAAAGACATACTCTTTCAAGATTCTCTCCTTTCTTGCTGATTTTTTTCCTTAAAATTGAGCTTAAACTGTATTTTTCTCTTTAAAATAGATCATTTAAATTATCAAATTAATATAACTATTATAGGACATCTAGAAAATGGAATTGGGAGAGCATTCATAGTATCACCACCTTAATATAACACAATTTACGTATTAATCTTTTACATGTACAACTTTTACATATTTATAATCAGAATAAACTTTTTTTCGGCTTGCTTTCAGGAAACGTCACAAGCAGTTTTTCATGATTTTGTATAAGCTTTATTTTTTTTGTCCACCTCATATTGCATCAAGTAGACTCCCATCCTTATTTTGCTAAAAATTCCCATAGTTCTAGACATTTAGGTGGCTCTGATTTTTCTGTTTTAATTTTTTTGCTTTTTTAAATTATGGTTGATTTACAATGCCATGCCAATCTCTGCCGTACAGCAAAGTGACTCAGAGTGACTCATATATATGTATATACACACATACACATACACACACACATGCGTTTCTTTTTTATATCCTTTTCCAGCTTGGTCTATCCCAGGAGACTGGTTATAGTTCCATGTGCTGTGCAGTAGGATCTTATTGTCTGTCCATACTAAATGTAATAGCTTGCGTCTACTAACCCCAAACTCCCAGTCTATCCCACTCCTTCCCACCTCCCCCCTTGGCAACAAAAGTCTGTTCTCCATGTCTGTGAGTCTGTTTCCCTTTTGTAGATAGGTTCATTTGTGCCATATTTTAGATTCCACATAGAAGTGATATCATATGGTATTTGTCCTTCTCTTTCTGACTTCATTTAGTATGATAATCTCTAGTTGCATCTGTTGCTGCAAATGGCATTATTTCATTCTTTTTTACGTCTGAGTAGTACTTCATTGAGTGTATGTACCACATCTTCTGTATCCATTCATCTGTCCATGGATATTTAGGTTGTTTCCATGTCTTGGCTATTGTGAACAGTTCTGCTATGAACATAGGGGTGCATGTATCTTTTTGAACGAAAGTTCTGTTTGGATAGATGCCCAGGAGTGGGATTGCTGGATCATATGGTAGTTCTGTTTTTACTTTTCTGAGGTACCTCCATACTGTTTTCCACAGTGGTTGTACCAATTTACATTCCCACCAACAGTGTAGCAGGGTTCTCTTTTCTCCACATCCTCTCCAGCATTTGGTTTTTGTAGACTTATTAATGGTGGCCATTCTGACTGGTGTAAGGTCACCTCACTGTAATTTTGATTTGCATTTCTCTAATAACGTGATGTTGAGCAACTTTTCATGTGCCTATTGGCCCTCTGTATGTCTTCTTTGGAGAATTATCTGATGTATTATTTATGTCTTCTGTCCATTTTCAACTGGGTTGTTTGTTTTGTTGTTGTTGAGTTGTATTTGTTGTTTTTTATATTTTGGAGATTAAGCCTTTGTCAGCTGTTATCATTTGCAGAAATTTTCTCCCATTCCGTAGATTGTCTTTTTTTCTTTAATGACCTTCTTGCTGTGCAAAAACTTGTAAGTTTAATTATGTCCCATTTGTTTATGTTTGTTTTTATTCGTATTCGTTTTGGGAGACTGACCTAAGGAAATATTTGTATGATTTATGTCAGAGAATGTTTTTCACCTCTGTCTCTTCTAGGAGCTCGATGGTGTCACATCTTATGTTTAAGTCTTTAAGACAGTTTGAATTTATTTGTGTGTATGCTGTGAGGGTGTGGTTCTAATTTCATTGATTTACACGCGGCTGTCCAGTTTTCCCAGCAGTACTTGGTGAAGAGATTATCTTTTCCTCATTTGATATTCTTGCTTCCTTTATTGAAGATGAATTGACCATAGATGTCTGGATTTATTTTTGGGCTCTCTCTGCTGTTCCATATGTCTGTTTTTGTGCCAGTACCACACTGTTTTGATTACTGTTGCTTTGTGGTATTGTCCAAAGTCTGGGAGAGTTATGCCGCTTGCCTTCCCCCCCGCCCCTCAGGCCTGCTTTGGCAATTCTGGGTCTTTTATGGTTCCATGTAAAATTTTGGATTATTTCTTCTAGTTCTGATAAAATGTCATGGGTAATTTGATAGAGACTGCCTTAAATCTATAGATCCTTTGGGTAGCATGGCTATTTTAACAATATTAATTTTTCCATCCAAGAGCATGGGATAGCTTTCCCTTTCTTTGAATCATCTTCAGTTTCCTTTATTAATGCTTTATAGTTCTCAGCATATAAGTTTTTCACCTCCTTGGTCAGGTTTATTCCTAGGCATTTTATTTCTTATTTTTCAGTGTGATGTTAAAAGATTTCTTTAGCACATTCCCTTTCTGATATTTCATTGTTAGTATGCAGAAATGCATTCCTGAATGGTAATGTTATATCCTGCTACTTTGCTGAATTCATTTATCAGATCTAGTAGTTATTGTGTGGAGTCCTTAGGGTTTTCTATGTGTAGTATCATGTCATCTCCATGTAGTGACAATTTTCCCTCTTCCCTTCCACTTCGGATATCTATTATTCCTTTCTTTGGATATCTATTATTCTATTTCCCTCTTCCCTTCCACTTTGGATATCTATTATTCCTGTCTGATTGCTGTGGCTAGGACTTGTAACACCATGCTGAGTAAAAGTGGTGAGAGTGGGCATCCTTGTCTTGTTCCAGATTTTAAGGGGAAGATGGCTGGATGTGGTTCCAGCCCTCGTCATCTCCTCCCTAGACAACTGCAGTGGTCTCTTAACTCTCTACCTGTAGCTCCGCTCATTCCAATCCATTCTTCATCTGCTTCAAGACGTGTCTTTCTAAAGAGATACGGTCACGGCACACGTCTTAATATAGGTTTTGTTGTAAGTGGTCCTGAGACAAGTATTCTGATCCTTGATTTATTTGGGAGGTGATCCCAGGAAATGACCCCATGGGGTAGGGAGGTGAGATGAGGAAGGAAAGCCAACCAGTAAGGGGTGTGTTATCAAGTGGTTACCAGTGGGAGTAACTGGAGCTGAGCCCTGCTGGGGAACCAGTGGAGTCATTTCAGATTTATCCCACCTGAGGGGTGAGAGCCGGGCTGTTTATACTCCAGCTCACAGCCCGCCTTGGCTGGGCTGGGGGTGAGGCGCCAGTTCTGCAGCAGGTCACGGTCCTCCTGCAGTGCTCGCAGGCGCGAAGCCCGTGAAACCCTCAGACGTGGAAATCAGACCAGCTGTTAAAACGGTGAGGCCTGGAGTTCCCGTCGTGGCTCAGCAGTAACAAACCTCATTAGTATCCATGAGGATGCGGGTTCAATCCCGGGCCTCGCTCAGTGGGTTAAGGATCCAGTGTTGCCGTGAGCTGTGGTGTAGGTCACAGATGTGGCTCGGATCCCGCGTTGCTGTGGCTGTGGCGAAGGCCAGCATCTGCAGCTCTGATTCGACCCCCAGCCTGGGAACCCCCATATGCCATGGGTGCGGCCCTAAGAAAGAAAACAAGCAAAATGGTAAGGTCCAAGGAGCTGTGCTGGGGACACAGATGTCTCCTCATCACCCTCCTGCCTGAACCGTCCACAGGTCCCACTGCCCACAGCTGCCTTGCCAGCCTCCTCTCCTGCCCCCACGGGCCTTGCCCTCCGTGCACACAGCCTCCCAGGCTCTTCCTGAAGAACACAAGTGCCCTCATGCGTCCGTGCCTTTGCACCTGTTCTTGCCTCCATATCGCCCTCCTCTTTTAGGTTAACTGATAACACCGTTAACATGTATCTAGCCGGGTCATTTGTTTATGTTAGTTGATTTAATGTCATCCTTATAATAATCTCATGTGTTGACTTTTTAAAAGTTCCTGTCTTATGGAGTTCCCACTGTGGCTCAGTGGTAATGAACCTGACTAGTATCCATGAGGATGCTGGTTTGATCCCTGGCCTCGCTCAGTGGGTTAAGGATACTGCGTTGCCACCAGCTGTGGTTGCAGATGCGGCTCAGACCTCACATTGCTGTGGCTGTGGTGTAGGCTGGTAGCTGCAGCTCTGATTCAACCTCTAGCCTGGAAACTTCCATATGCCATACCCGTGGTCCTGAAAACAAAACAAAACAAAAACCAGAAAAAGCACAAAACAAATTACTGTCTTCATTCTACAGGTAAGGAAATTGAGGCTCAGAGAGGTTAAATATGCCTCTGGCACAAAACTAGCAGTGGCAGGGCCACAACAGTGTTTTTTGTTTGTTTTGTCTTTTTTGAGAGCTGCACCCTTGGCATATAGAGGGTCCTAGGGTAGGGGTTGAATCGGAGCTGTAGCCGCCAGCCTACACCACAGCCACAGCAATGCCAGATCTGAGCCACGTCTGCGAGCTACACCACAGCTCATGGCAAAGCCAGATCCTTTAACACGCTGAGAAAGGCCAGGGATCGAACCTGTGTCCTCATGGATGCTAGTCAGATTCGTTTCTGCTGAACCAGGACAGGAACTCTGAGGGCCACGTTTTGACACCAAGCCAAGTACGTCTGCGCCAAGGCCTGTGTCTGGGGCGTCCGCTAAGATGAACCGCCTCCTGCCTGTAGACTCAGCTCAGCGGTGACCTGTCCCTGCTCTTTCTGACCCCACCAGGTGTTCTGGCCTCGTCTTCCCAGAGCGCGCTGTGTCTTTTTCTACGTGGGCCTATTTAGAGCAGGTGTCATCTTGTAGCACCAATTATTCACTCGTCCGACTTCTCTTTTAAACTGTGAGCCCCTCATGTTTCAGCACATAACTTGCTGCTGAAAATGAACTTGATAATTTACTTTGGGGGGAAATGAGAAAGAGTAGCAAAGACAGAAGGAAGGCAGCGGGGGGACAGCCTCCCCCCTTTCTTCACCAGGTCCCGGGCGTTTGGCGCTTGTGTGCACTGGGCTGGGACTGCCAGGTGCAGATGGGCGAGCTGGTGTCAGGAAGCAAAGGTGACACGGAGGGGACAGCGGTGCTCAAGCCTCTTCCTGCTGAGGGCCAGGCAGCGTGTGTGACCGTAGAAAAAGACGGCTCTCACCCACTCAGTCTCCCATGAGTCATTTGCAGAAAAAGGTGGAGCAACAAACAGTTTCTTTGTGGTGTCCTCGGACTTTTCTAGAGCTGCAAAAATGACAGACTAATGACTGTTCCATGAATCTTTTGGTTTCACGATTTCTGTGTATTTTGGCTTTCTTACCTCTTGAAAATATTTCCAGTGTCTACTTTCTTTGTCTTTACTTCACTTTCATAAAAGACACCTTTTTCCTTCTCACTGTGAAAATTCCTGTATAAGCGACACGATACCTCTCGTCCCTGAGCCCATTTGAGGCAACACAGCACGAGGACCAGGGGCTTCTGGAAAGTCTTTTGGTCAACCAGCTAATCCACAAGCTTTGTGACTGTTTTGTATGAATGATCCTTATTACTTTATTGCATGTAAGGCCATATTTTTTCTTTCTTCCTTTTCTTTTTTTTGCTTTCCGTATGCACCCACAGCATACGGAGGTTCCCAGGCTAGGGGTCGAATCAGAGCTACAGCTGCCGGCCTACACCACAGCCACAGCAACAGGGGATCTGAGCCGCATCTGTGACCTACACCACAGCTCATGGCAACGCCAGATCCCTAACCCACTGGGCAAGGCCAGGGATCGAACCCACATCCCCATGGGTACTAGTTGGATTTGTTTCCACTGTGCCACGATGGGAACTCCCTTGAGTGTGCTTTTTCTAATAAAACTTCTGTTTTGGAAAAACAGGATCCACTTCACCTGGATCCTTAAATAATGTTTACTCATTATGCTGTGTTTGCAGGATTATTGCTTCTGTGATGTCGCCCCACCCCCCAAAAGCTCATCACAGTGTCTTATAGACAAGTCAGGCAAATTAGTCACAATAGAAATGCTAGTTTTATAAGCTTTCTAGGTACTTCTCCATAAATATTCTGAGAAAGCTGTTCAGAATGTACCTCAAGTAACTTTCAGTGATTTTAACTCAGTTATTGTGGAGGTGGTTGGCCACAGATCCGTGTCCACTGTGTGGACTGTATCCTTTTGTTACTCTGTCATCTTCTCACTTTCTTATCTTTGGTTCAGTACCATTTTGTAAGGCCCCTTGTTTGCCGTGCAGTGTACCAGGCACCCCGGGAAATATAAAAGTTGAAAATGTGATCGTCATTTGGAATAATGCATTTTCCTTGGGAAAAAATGCAAGAGAAGGAGGACATTGCATTTCGAGTTGGCTACTGAAAACAGGATGATTTCTAGTCTGAAGTTAATATGCAAAAAAAGGAGCTCCCGCTGTGGCACAACGGGATTGGCAGTGTCTTGGGAGTGCTGGGATGCGGGTTCCATCCCTGACTGGCATAGTGGGTTCAAGATCCAGCGTTGCTGCAGCTGTGGCTTAGGTTGAGACTGCAGCTGGGACCGGATTCCTGGCCTGGGAGCTCTGTGTGCCCCAGGGAGGCCAGGCACGGCTGGGACATTTTCCATCTCATTCACTGAGCTCTTGTCTGGCTCAGAGAGAGAAACCCAGAGGTCCAGGAAGCGTGGGAATAACACGGGCTTCGCGGAAGCGAGGAGCCCGGGAAGGAAGTGATTAGAAAGCTGCTCTCTCTCCCCGCTTCCTTCTCCTCGGATCACTCCCTGCTGCTGTGGGCGGGTGGGAAGCGGGCTGGCGCCTCCTGTCACCTCCCCAGCACATCCCCCCACCCCGCACCCCCAGACTCGCCCAAGACCACGTGACCTTTATACTTTGGAAAATGAGAAGACCGGCTGGGATGCGCGTGGAAAATGACTGAAATCACTGGTTATCGGGGGAGGTGACGGCCTTAAAGAGAAAAGAAGAGGCTGAAGGCGAGGGAATGGGGCGGAAATGGGCTAGGATTCTGTAATGACACGATGGGCGGCTTTTTGCTTATTTCCTGTGGCCGTTGCTCCCGATGAGAGGTTTCAGCTCCCACGTGGCAAAGGGCTCAGGATAAAGCCAGCCTTCGTCACCGGGGACTTGCCAGGGGGGCGTTCCAGAAGCCCCACCGGCGCGGTAAAGGGAGGTGGGGAGCAGAGGCCCCCAAACCAGAAAGAGACACTAAAAAGCTGAAAGAAAATGGAAAGGGGGCTGTTAGGAATGAATCCAGGTCCGCACTGCACCCCCATCAAGCATCTGTCGAAGCCCAGCCCCAGGGCGATGGCACCCGGAGCTCGGCCGGTCGTGGGTGACCAGCCCGGGGGGATGGTGCGCTGGGCATAGGATCAACGCCCTGACGTGTATGAGGTCAGAGGGCTAGCTCGCCCTTTTCCCCTCTGTGAGGACACGAGCAGAAGCTGCCAGTCTGCCTCCTGGAAGATGTCACCAGAGCCCCATGAGCTCACACCCTGAGCTCAGACTTCGGCTTCTGGAAGGTGAGAGACACTAGCTAACTATTTAAGCCACCAGTCTGTAGACATTTTTCTTTCTTTCCTTTTTTTTTTTTTTTTTTTAGGGCTGCACCTGCTGCATATGGAGGTTCCCAGGCTAGGGCTTGAATCAGAGCTGCAGCAGCCAGCCTAGACCACAGCCACAGCAACGCGGGATCTAAGCCACGTCTGTGACCTACACCGCAGCTCACGGCAACACTGGATTCTTAACCCGCTGAACAAGGCCAGGGATCAAACCCGCATCCTAATAGATTCTAGTCAGGTTCGTTACCACTGAGCCACGACGGGAAGTCCATATAGCCCTTTTTTACAGAAGCCCATACTGAGGGGTTGAACAGTGGTGGTTAGGACAGAGAAAAGGCAAGTAAGATGCGGAAAAGGCGATGTTTGTGTTTGTTTTAGGCATAACAGGAATCAAGGCTGGCTGAACAATTTGGGTGTATTTGCTGATGCAGTGAGTTAATGTATAAATTCCCTCAGCTGCCTCAAACTTGACGGCTCCAAACAGCAGGTGTTATCCGCTCACAGTTCTGCATCAGGCGTTGGCGGAGCCGTGTTCCCTCCCGAGGTTCCCGGGGGCTCCTGTCTTGCCTGTTCCATCTTCTTCAGCTTCCGGTGGCTCCAGGAGTTCCCTGGCTTGTGGCGGCATCACTCTATCTATGCCTCCGCCTTCACACGGTGCCCCCCCCAATTCTCCTCTGAGTCTGCATGCCTTGGGCCCCCCTCTTTTCTCCTGTATGGAGACCAGTTGTTGGATTTAGGGCTCACTCCAAGCCCAGGATGATCGCATCTTGAGATCCTTTCCTTAATTACACCTGCAAAAGTTCTCTTTCCAAATGAAGTCGCATTCAGAGCGGACAGGGGAACATTAGGTCTAGGACGTAAATCCCATCGGGTGACACAGTTCAACTTACACTTAATTAACCTTGTTTTGATTTAAATGGGAGGGAGAATTTCTCAGGGGTATTAGACAAAATTTAAGGTTGTTCTTGTTTTGTTTCATTAAAAAAAAGTAAAATGAATGGACCAGTAGGTATTAAAAATCTGGGAGTTACCATCATGGCTCAGCGGAAACAAACCTGACTAGGATCCATGAGGATTCGGGTTCAATTCCTGGCCTTGCTCTGTTGGTTAATGATGTGGCATTGCCGTGAGCTGTGGTGTAGGTTGCAGACGTGGCTCTGATCCCGAGTCGCTGTGGCTGTGGTGTAGACCTGCAGCTGTAGTTCTGATTCCACCCCTAGCTTGGGAACCTCTATATGCTGTGGGTGTGACCCTAAAAAGACACACACACACACACACACACAAATCTGGGGTAGGAGTTCCTGTTGTGGCTCCGTGGGTTAAGAACCCTACTAGTATCCATGAGGATGTGGGTTCTATCCCTGGCCTCGCTCAGTGGGTTAAGGATCTGGAGTTGCTGTGAACTGTGGTGTAGGTCACAGACACGGCTTGGATCCCATGTTGCTGTGGCTGTGGTGTAGGCCGGCAGCTGCAGCTCCAATTTGACCCCTAGCCTGGGAACTTCCACAGGCACGGCCCTAAAAAGATAAAAAAAAAAACAAAAACTGAATGTCCTGCCTGGGAGTTTGAAGCACCAGCTGGGAGCAGGTCTCAGGAAGCGCGGGGGTCGGGGAGTCCTGGGAACAGCAGCATCGCTTTCTCACGCTGACAGAGAGAAAGATGGTTTATGATTTGGAATTCTAGTCCTTGCTTTGCCATTTTAGCTTCTTTTGTGATGTTGGGCATGCCATTTAGCCTTCTGCTGTTTTGGGACAACATGTCAGTGTAAGGCAAATAGCTGTGCTTACCTTCCTCTTAGAAGAATAAGGGAAAAGAAGCCACTAATCGCCTGGTATAAATTATTCTGAAAATCCAACCGCCAAGAGTAATTTTTTTTTTTTTTGGCCCTTTTGTCATTTTAGGGCTGTACCCGAGGCATATGGAGGTTCCCAGGCTAGGGGTCAAATCGGAGCTGCAGCTGCCGGCCTACACCACACACGGCCACAGCCACATGGGATCTAAGCCGCATCTGTGATCTACACCACAGCTCATGGCAATGCCAGGTGCTTAACCCACTGAGCGAAGCCAGGGATCAAACTCCCATCCTCATGGATACTAATTGGGTTTATTACCCCTTGAGCCATAATGGGAACTCTTAATGTGATGCTTCTGGCTTGCCCTTGTGCTTTTTATTTTCTCTGACTTTTGAGACTCTGCATTTTCACAGATTATTTCACTTTTTTTCCAGGAGTGTTGGCAACACCTCTCAATTTAGCTCTGCTCTATATTACACTTGTCACCATTTACTCCCCCTCGAAGGTCACTCATTAAGGTGACAACTAAGGCCTCAGGCCGCCCTGCCTCGGGACCGTGGGCCACAAGTCATACTTTGTGGCTTAGGGCCCTGGGTTGTACTTTCAATCCATGCACCCATGTGCGTCTGCAAGCTTTGCTAGCATTTGCTGCAGTAAGAGCTTCACCAAAATAAATGTCATCTCCTCGTGGGGCGTCTCTTCATCTGTCCACCAAGTGGACCTCCCCCAGGGCGGTCTTATTCGCTGGGCTTGGCTTCTGCTCTGTCAGGCCTGCGTGTTTCTCACCCCTCGTTCTTCTGAATCACTGGAGGAATATCTTTTTCTCCCACCTTTTATTTATGGCCACACCTGCGGCACATGGAAGTTCCCAGCCTCGGTGTCAAATGAGACCGACAGCTGCTGGCCTACACCATAGCCACGCCAGATCCTTAACCCACTGAGCAAGGCCAGGGAATTGAACCCGCATCCTCATGGATACTAGCTGGGTTCTTAACCTGCTGAGCCACAACGGGAACTCCTATTTTTCTTCCTTTAGTATATGTTCAGATTCCTGGGCAGAGAGTGAAGTTGGTCAAATGTGAGACCAGTTCGGTGGAGGCTACACGGTATTTCTTTGTGTCGCCTTCACTCGTGACATGGACACCTCTTTTTTTTCTTATTATGTCTTTAGTTGCCTGTGGCTCTGTCCTCACTGTTGGCGATTTGAAAAAGCTCACCAGCGGGCCCTCGCGCACAGGAGGCACTTACTATTGACTGGTCTTCCTCGTACAGCTCAGGCAGGCCCGGGCCGGACCCGCCACCCCGCTGCCAGCTGTCCCGAGGGCAGTCACATTAGCCAGTTAGACGCCCAGAGTTTCTCTGGGCGCATCAGTGCTGTTCTCCCGGGACCTGGTTTCCCATCCTTAATGTGAGAGTGAGCAGGCTGCCTCTCACCCGGGCCGCTTCGAGGAACCCTAAACCGGTAAACAGACTGCCTAGCGTATGGCTGAAAGTCAAAGGCGAAGGAAATGCTTACTTTCATTTATTTAATAGTAGTTGGGGGGCCACGTGAATGTTGCTGTGGAAAACCTAACTCCTGCGTTCTCTTGCTGCGTCCAGCGCTGCAGGGAAGTGGGCAATCCTGGAAGAGGGACGGCGTGGTATAATAAAACACACAAGACTCTTTCCCATTTTGAAAGTGGGGGGCCAGGGGGCACCCTGTCCCGCAGGACAAAGGCACACCTAGGCTTCAGCCCACATGACTTTTATTAAGGAAGGTGATGAGATTAGTGGGGAAGGTGATGAGATTAATGAAGGTGACAGCATTGGTGGGCAAGGGCAGGCACAGGCAATAACGGGTTACCTTCTAAGTGAAATCAAAGGGTGTGTCCTTAAGACATAATGCAGCTGTTTATAGAATGACATAGTTGATGCATAAGTCCTTTATCTTGTCTTTGAAGGACACTCTGTACTTTAGAACTCTGTGTCCACAGATATTTGCCTTCTGCAGAGTTCAGCTCTTCCGTGGTCTCCAGCATTCTCTGACACTTATCTATGCTGTTGCTTTTAAAGGAGGCTTTGCATTTAAATCCTGTGATTTCTTTGTGTATTAGAAAAGTAATGAGAAGGATCACAGCTTGATCTCAGTCGCCACCTTTTTGTAAGAAACAGTATGAACTGCCACTGCTTCCACACTAAGGAACATGTGTTGTCCAGTTACTCTCACCTGATCTTGTTTTTTTCCAAGGTAATATCTCCATCCACTCACCCATCCATCTGTCCACCCACCCATCCCTTCACCTATCCATCCATCCATCCATCCATCCAGCCAGCCACCCACTCATCTGTCCATCCATCCACCCTATCCATCCATCCATCCATCCATCCATCCATCCATTCATCCATCCATCCATCTATCCATCCATCCATCTATCCATCCATCCATCCATCCATCCATCCATCCATTCATCCATCCATCCATTCATCCATCCAACCATCCGCCCACCCACTCATCCATCTATGCATCCATCCATCACAGTGCATTTCTACCCCAGGAGCTGAATGGGTTAAACGCAAGTAGATCAGAACTACTGATTTTCCAACAGGAACAGAACTGAGAGGATGTCTTTGGTGATGGCAGATCTTGTGTAGCTGCTGAGACCAAGGGGGAGGCAACAGAGGGAGTGTTTGCAGTGAAAGTGGAGGCGCCAGCAATTCAGAGAACCACAAGCTCCCCAGGCTGGTGCCCAGGGCTCAGGGGCCACACGGCTGGGAAACCATCTCGGTGTGCGGGCAGCAGCAGCACTGGTTGGGAACACCGGTCTTGGTTCCTAGCTCTCATTGGAGGAACTCCTGGAATCGCACATCTCCTGCCAGTCCCTCTCTCCCTCACGCAGGATCCTCGTGCGGCTCCCTGGCCTCCACCAGGAGCCCGGAAGCTCCTCCCTGGGCTGCATGCGCCTCTCTGCCCATCACCCTCTGTGGCTGCCTGAGAACTCTCATTCCCGGCGCCCACTCCCAGCCCCTGCTGATGCTTGCTCGCCCCTGCCTCCCAGCCACAGCGACCGTGCCCTGGCAGTTCCTTGCAGAGATCCTATCACAATTTTTTTCTTAGTACACATTCTCAGTTTTGTTCTTGAATCTTCTATTCCCACCGGCAATCAGCCAATATCTTTTGATGTTCCTCCCAGTCGGGGTTCGTTCTGGTCCATGTTGATGGGCCGTATGGATTCCCGCTGGACCGACCAGAATTCCTGATGTGGGCACACGGCTTAACCCTCTCTCTGGGAATTTTGCTTCAGAAGGAAAAGGCAGTTGGATTATTGTGGCTACATCTTTTTTAAATCAAACACATCATCTTCCTCCCATTTTCCTTGTTGTCGAAAGCGCTATTTCAGCTCGCGCCCCTGAAAATCCCTTGACTCAACTTACTCCTCACATGTGTTTGGTCTCCAGCCCAGATGACTGAGTGCTGACTGTCCTGAAACTGCTCTCTCATCTTCATCCCTTCTTTTACCTCTCTCATCACTTAAAAAAAATAGCTGTAGGAGTTCCCGTTGTGGCTCAGTGGTAACCAACCCAACTGGTATCCATGAGGATGCAGGTTCAATCCCTGGCCCCGCTCAGCGGGTTAAGGATCCAGCATTGTCATGAGCTGTGTGTAGGCTGCAGAGGCAGCTCGGATCCTGTGTTGCTGTGGCTGTGGTGTAGACCGGCAGCTGCAGCTCTGATTCGACCCCTAGCCTGGGAAACTCCATATGCTACAGGTGCTGCCCTAAAAAAGAAGCTAAAAATAAAATAAAAATAAAAAACAGCTTTAGTGAGATATAGTCATATAATAAAATTCACTCTACTTAAGTTTGCACTTTTTTAAATTTTATTGGAGTATAAAACAAATATGCTCCAATATAATGACTTACAGTATTGTGTTAGTTTCAGTGTATAGCAAAGTGAAAGGTGAAATTTTTTTTTTTTGTAAATTTACCAAGTAGTATAGCCATCACCATAAATTCGTTTCAGAACATTTCCATCATGCCGATAAGATCGCTCACGCCCACAGTTAATCCCTGTTTCTCCCCTCTAATCTTCTTTCTGTCCTTACAGATTTGCCTTTCCTGAACATTTCATATAAATGGAATCCTACAGTGTGTGGTTTCTCATGTCTGGCTTCTTTCGCTTAGCCTAATGCTTTTGAGTTTCATCCACGTTGTAACATGTATCAACACTCCCTTTTTATTGCTAAATAATGTTCCATCGTGTGGCTGTACCACTTCTGTCGCTCCCATCACCAGCTGACGGACATTTAGCTGTTTCCACTTTGGGGCCATTAGGAACAATGGTGCTGTGAACTTTTGTGCACTAGTCTTCGTGTGGGCATATGTTTTTATTTCTCTTGGGCAGATACCTAGGATCGGCAATGATGGGCAGTGCGGTAATGCTGTACTTAACTTTTTGAGAAACTGCCAAGCTATTTTCCAAAGTGGCCACATCCCCGTGTGACATTTCCACCAGCCATATATGAGAGTTCCCATTTCTCCATATCCTCGACAACAGTTGTATTGTCTGCCTTTGTGATTATAGTCATTCCAGCGAGTATGAAGTGGTGTCCCATTGTGGTTTTTAATTTTCATCTCCATAATGACTAATGACGTTGAGCATTGTTTCCTGCACTTTATTAGCCATTTATATAGCGTCTTTGATGAAACACTGTCTACGTCTATGTCTTTAGGTGGTTTGTTTCCTAAACTGTTGAATTCTAAGATCTCCCATCACCTTTTCCCACCTAACCGGAGTGGTGGCTTCCGTGTACTGCTGCTCTAACCTTTTTTTTCACGATGTGCTATCAGGTTAACGTTATGTGTGGCCTTGGCATTGTTCCTCACTTACTTAACCTGCCGGCTTGCCCTCCCCCCACCCCCAGCCGCCTGTTCTTCATTGTCTGAAGTCCCAACTCCTAAACTTGACATTCAAACAGTTATATGAGGTGGTTCCATCCCAACCAGGCACTCTGAGTTCTGGAAAAATAGCTCACGTGTGACCTCCCTGTCCTTTTTTTCTGGGTGTTTGTCTCTTTTCTGGTGTCTTTCCTACCCTGTCCTAATCTCTGATCCATCCTCAAGGTCAAGTCAAAGTCACTTTCCCAAAGGTTCCTTCAGTGGGAATATCCCACCTTTCTCTCTGACTTCTCCTGATTCTTGTTCCCTTGTCTTGCTGACCGGCTCTGCCCCTCCACTGACTGCCGTTTTTTTTTTTTTTTTTTGCTTTTTTAGGACCTTACCCGCGGCATGTGGAAGTTCCCAAGCTGTCGGAGCTACAGCTGCTGGCTTATGACAGAGCCACAGTAACGCAGGATCCGTGCCGTGTTTGCAAGCTACACCACAGCTCACGGCAGTGCCAGATCCTTAACCCACTGAACGAGGCCAGGGATCGAACCTGCAACCTCGTGGTTCCCAGTTGGATTCATTTCCACTGCGCCATGATGGGAATTCCTTTTTTTTTTTTTGTTCTGCCTGCTGTTTTAGAAATTTTAAATAAAAGCATTTCCCAGCACAAAATGATATTCTTCTCCAGCTCCATTATAAGTTCATCGGAGCAGGCATGAACTGGATCTGTAGTGGTTTTGTTTTACTTCATGTCCTAGACTTCCACAGCCTTTTTATGTCTCACCTTTTACCAACACGTGCTGCACTTCTGATCCTGAGACTGCGCGTGACTCCCGGTTGTGAAACTGACAGCGGTAATGGCCCGAACCCAGCCAAAACCCAGACTGGGACTTGAACCCACAGTTTTAAATTAGACTCACTCCCCCTGTGTCTGGATTCACTGAGGTTCAGGTTCTTATGTCTCTGCGCAGAAGGAATTCAGTGAGAGACGAAGTGATAGGCAAGAAATAGATTTATTAGGATGCTTGTGGGATGCAGGCGGGCGGGCACGGGGCGGTGGGGGCGGGGGCTCGGGATCTGGTGGGCCTCAGTTTTATCCTCCAAAGGGAGTGGGGGTTGGAAAGACCCGCCTTTCCGGGAGTAGCAACTCCTCCTTAACATCCGGTAAGGTCTGTATTCAGATCGCAGAAGGACTGTCCTCACGTTCTCGCCCTTGGTCTGAACCTGAATCTTGGTCCGGCCTCATCCCGCCCCCGCCCAAGGACCCGAGGCAGTTCTCGCACCTCCACTGGTCGAGCAAGCCTGCCTGGTTCTGCTGGCTTTCTTGAGCTGTTATTAACTTACAGTGGTCTCCCCAACATCCCCCAGGTCTCCCTCTGTATCTATGATCCTCTACTGGGGCTTCTACCACCACGGTGCCTGCTGCATCCCTATCAGCTGGGGACCAAAGAAGTGTCTGTGTTTCTTTCCTGGCACCCACCCTGGCTGAGTCTGTGCCTTTGGGTAAGTCATCTCACCTCTAAAGAAAGATCTCTGGGCCTCCGCTCTTAGGTTCCTAACTCCAAATTTAGTAAGTTGTAAAGGTTAATGATGCATCATTCGTTTTGTTCGTTTTCTTTTGTAAAGTGCTTTGAAATCTTATTTTACTGTAAAATATTTATTTTTCATTAGGGCCGCACCTGTGGCATGTGGAAGTTCCCAGGCTAGGGGTCAAATTGGAGCTGCAGCTGCCGGCCTTACGCCATAGTTCATGGTCTTTAACCCACTGAGCAAGGCCAGGGATCAAACCCGAGTCCTCACGGATTACTAGTCAGGTTTGCTACCACCAAGAACTCCCTCCAGCTATGGTTTTTGTTTGTTTGTTCTTGTATCCCGGCTCTGACTGGGCCCGAAGGTGCGCGCGTGAGCGTATGTGTGTGTATACATTCATGGTCATGGGTGTTTGTGGGGCAGCCACATCTTTTACGCTCTAGCTCCTTGTGATCCATTTTCTAAAAACTGAAACTTTAATTTTCTTTTTTAATTTTAATAACCTTTTTCTTAATAACACTGTTAACTGTGTCTTAGAAAGCATAGCATTGGTAACTCCCAAAGACCTGTTATACTCTTAATAGTTTGATGTTAGTCTTTCTTTTTTTTCTGCTGTACATATAACTTTCTTCTGGTTTCACTGAATTATCATTATAGTGTAAAAACCTAAATTCTTACGCTTAACATTAGTATGTCATCAACATCTTTCCATTGGTTCCATAAAGTTATTCTTTTAAGAAAATTTTTTTTATGGCTGCATGGTAATCCATGGCTTGACTGCTGTCAGTTATTAACGTCCCCTACCGATGCGCAGGAAAGCTGTTTCTCTTCCTGCACTGTCATAAACAGTGATGCACAGGATACAGAGATCCTGTTCAAAGCAGGCTGCTTGTGATAAGTGGCAGCACTGGCCATGGCCATGACCTCTGCTGCCTGGTGTCAGTGGGCGCCCACTTATTACCTGAGCTGCCTCTCTGATTTTATTAGAGGCTGGGCTTTTCTCCCCCAACCTCCAAGGACCTCCCCCCCACCAAAAAAAGGGAAAATCACTCTAGCCGCACAAGTTTGGTTCACACCCTTTCTCCCTCTGTACCTTCTTTCTCCCTCTATATCTTCTGAATTGTATGAACTTTGGACCGGAATCAAACTAGGAGTTTAGCATGAAAGGAATTTGTGAACATAAAATGATTAATGATTGAATGATTATCCAAGAGTAGAAAGCCTTCCTTAGCTTGCAGGCTAACCGCCCTTCTCTTACTCTACGGTAGTGGCCAAGTACACAAATTAAAGTTACCAGCTTGCTGATGACTCTTTGGCAGCCCACACATGATCATATGGTTCCCCAGAACACCAGTAGATCGTATGCAAATATTGTTTGCATATTCATCAAGACACCACATGGACGGTGTAAGCTGCTTTGATTTTCTTTCAAGGAGAAATGCAGGCGCTTCTGGCACACGCACTCTACTGGCTCCGTTGGCATGTTGGTGCCTGAACCAATATGGAAACTATTCAAAAGAAAAACGATATAGTCTATTCTCTGCTTAGCAATTACAGGTTGCCAGTCTGATTTTGGTTTTTATTTCTGATTTGTACTTTTAGACTTTCAAAAACACAATGACATAATATAATTTAGCTACAAACTTTATGAGTTACTTACCCCCAAGGCGTCAATAACGAGAAAGCTAAGTTGCGTTTTCTGAAAGTGTAAAAGTCCCATGAAACACTCCTAAAGAAGTTAAATGTTTAAAAAACAAACAACAAGGAATATGGAATAAGAATTTCATTCTAAGCCAGATCATGTACCTTAACTTTTTTGCTTTTTGTTTGCAATTTGTACTTATGGCTATGGCAGGGAGATTCACGTTTTCACCCAGTGATAGCAATGGGATAAATACATTGGTATTTACAGATGCTCTGGACCTTTAGAAGCCAGTACATAATTCTTGGATTTAATTCATAAAATGAGTGGGGGTTTTTGGTTTGTTTTGTTTTTAAATTATAGTTGATTTACAGTGTTGTGTCAATTTCTGTTGTATAGCAGAGTGACCCAAGTATGTGTGTGTGTGTGTTTCTGTATATATACATACATTCATACATATATATACACACATACATTCTTTTGGTTTATATAAATCTTGAAATAATTCCATTAACATCCTCAGATATGAAGATGTGAGAAATAAACAAGCACACTTCATTTTATTGTGCTTCAGTTATAACACATTTTGCCATATATTGAAGGTTTGTACACTTGCACTGTCAGATAATGCATTTTTTTGTTTTTTGTTTTTGCAATAAAGACTTTTTCTTTTTCTTTTTTGGCTGTGCCCATGGCATGTGGAAGTTGCTGGACCAGGGATCAAACCCGTGTCATAGCACTGACCACTGAGCCACCAGAGAACTCCACAATAAAGTACTTCTAAAGTAATATATGTACTTATTTTAGACATAATGCTACTGCACACTTCATAGACTATAGTATAGTGTAAACATAACTTTCTTACGCATTGAGAAACCAAAATATTCCCATGACTCCTTTTATTGTGATATTTGCTTTATTGCAGTGGTCTGGGACTGAACTGATTTCTGTCAGGGAGGGGTTGGGTTGCATCATTAGAAAACTTCAGTTAGAAGGTCAAATTAGGGCTAGTTTCTTTAAAGACTAACTCTTGAGGCTACTAACTTACAGAATAAAAACGCTTGATTTCTCAAGAATTCTAAAAACCCAAGGTCACCTTGAAAAAGCCACCATAAAGCTAAAATTAGGGAGTGCTTTATATACAATTAAATTTGCCAAAGAAAACAATTACAGGCTGGGTGACAACACAAACCTATTTAAAGTCACTGGAGAGTGGCAAAAACAGGCAGATTCTGGAGCGGAGTCAAGGATTCGGGCCTTGAAAGAAGAGTGACATGGGTTTTTCTTGTTTTTTTTTTTTTTTTTTTTGTTTGTTTGTTTGTTTTGTTTCTTAGGGCCACATATGGAAGTTCTCAGGCTAGGGGTCAAATGAAAGCTGCAGTTGCCAGCCACAGCCACAGCCACAGCCAACCGATTTGAGCTGCATCTATGACCTACACCAGAGCTCACAGAAATGAAATCCTTGAACAGAGATTTTACCTGCTATTACTGTAGGGGAGCAGAGCTTAGAATTTAAGTTCTAAGTTAGAGGGGCCTGGCAAACACTTCAGACTTGTCATTGAAAATCCAGAAGGGCCATACTTGAGGGATAAAGAATATGCCCCAGGACTAAGGGATTTTTCTTGGATCTAAGGGCAAAACCTAAATGGAACTGCTCTAATAAGGCATTAAGTCAAGCTTCCACAAGTTTAAGGTGACCCATCCCTAACTTAACTGCCTGCTGGAACAAAATCAATACTCTTCAAAGGAAGAGAACAGAATCTAGTGTCTCTATGATGCAATATCCACGGTATTTAGCATGTAGGTAACATTTACTGGATATGATAAGAAACAGAAAGATGTGATTCCCAGTCAAGAGAAAAATTGGTTAGTAGAAGGTGACCCCCAGATGAGTCAGGTGTGTTGGAACTAGCAGACAAGAACTTTAAAGCTGTCATTATAACTGTGTTCACAGATTGAAAGGAAAAAGAAACAGAAAAAATGGGGAAAAATATATATACGCGTGTGTGTATATATATATATATGTATATATATATAAAAGTACAATATCTGACATGAAGAATTTACTGGAAAGGCTTGACAGAGATTGGAGATAGCAGAACTAAGGGTCAGTGAAATTAATAAAAGATCGATAGAAATAATGAAATCTGAAGAATAAAGGGGTAAAAATTGAAATAATTAACAGAGCCTCAGTAACTTATGGGACAATTCAAAGAGCATAAAAATATGCATGTAATTAGAGTCCCAGAAAGCCAGAATGGGGCAAGGAAAAGAAACTGAATAAATAATGGCTGCAATTTCCTCAAAGCTGGTGATCAACTTGCAGGTCACGTTACAGGCCCTAGAATTCAGCAAACCATAAGCAGGGTAAAAACAGGACCACATCCAGGAGCATCATAGCCAAATCACTGAAAACCAATGGCAAAGAGAATAACTTCAAAGCATGTAGAGAAAAAGGACCCATTATGTAAAGAGGGATTTCCCTTAAGAATCAATGCTGGCCTCTAATCAGAAGCAAGGAAGGCCAGAAAGCAATGAATGACATTTTTTTTTCTTTTCTGCTTTTTAGGGATGCACCTACAACATATGGAAATTCCCAGACTAGGGGTCGAACTGGAGCTGTAGCTACCAGCCTATGGCACAGCCCCAGCAATGCCAGATCCAAGTCATGTCTGTGACCTATGCTGCAATTCACAGCAATGCCAGATCCTTAAGCCACTGAGCAGGGCCAAGGATTGAACCCACATCCTCACGGATACTAGTCTGGTTTGTTACTATGGAACCACAGTGGGAACTCCAACGAGTGACATCCTTAAAGGGTGGGAAGAAAAACAACTGTCAACCAAGAATTCAACATCCAGTTAAACTCTTCTTCAAACACAGAGGTGACACTGAGACATTTTCAGATAAGCAGAAGCTGAGAGAATCGGTTGCCAGGAGACCCTCAGTGCCAGAAACGCTAAAGGAAGCTCTTCAGTCTGAAAGGAAAGGACTCAACCGGAAAGTTGGCTCTGTAGGAAAATGATGGAGTCCCTTAAATGATAAAATTAGGTAAGTATAAAAAAACCATACATTTAAAATAGTCTGGTTTCACTAAAAGAAAACATATTTTTAAAAGTAAAATTGGTAAGATGGTATTATGGGTTTCATAGGGTTCGTAGATATAGAATATATCAAAATAGTAGCACATAGGAGGGAGGTGAAATTATACAGTTGCCAGGCTATTACATTTTAGGTGAAGTGGCACAAAGTTAACCCTAAGTGGCCCATGATAAGTTAAAGATGCACATTGTAATCCTTAAAGCTAAAAGGCCAGTAGAAGGATGAAATCACAGAGGAAGAAAGAGAGTATACAGAAAACAGATCGGTGCTAGCAGCAACATGAAGCTCAAAAAACCTCACTTTAAGTGAAAAGACCTTAACACAGGAGACTACAGACTGCGTGGCTTTTTCTCAATTAAAAGTTCAAGATCAGGCAAAACTAATTTACCGTGACAGAACTGTGGTTGGGTATGAGGGATAGGGATCACCTGGAAAATGGCAGGGAAGAACTTTCCGGAGCGTTGGAAATTTATACCTTGATGTGGTGCCTTACCTGGGAGTGTACATTTGTCAAAATTAATAGAAATGTGTACCTAAAATTCGTGCATTTCACGGAATGTACATTTTACAGTCATGTTTTTAAAAGCCTCAGAACAAACCCTCTCGCGAGGCCTCCGGTCGTCAACTTCGATCAACAGAGGGCGCTCCGAGCTCACCAAACACGCTTTGGAGCACCAGCCACTTTGGGATGCAAATCAGACCACCTTGGGTCTTCTTCGTTTCCAAGGTGAATCTCGCTGCTCCCCAATACTCTCTCTCTCGACCTCTCGACCCCTCACCTGCCTCACCCGGGGCTTCCCTGGTTCGTCCGTTTCACCTGGCCACACGCTGCTTTTCTGCAGATGAGCAGCGCGGAGCTAATGGCTATGCTATTTTCCGCGGCCCCTCAGCAGAATTCAGATGTGAAGGCAGCTGGGGGACGCTACCCAGAGGTGCACCTGTCCCCTAAGGTCTTCTCTTGATATGATCACTTTTAAATAGGAACTAGGAACGTAATGGAAACGTCCACAGTATTATCGACATCTGTATTTTGACCTTCTCACTTCGCGTTGGTGGCTGTGAAATATTCCCACGCAAGGGCCGCGGCGAGAGGGGTGTGGATGGATGTCAGCGCGAGGGAAGCAAGGACGGAATTTTCCCGAGGAAAGCAGGGGGGGGGCGTTGCCCCCAGGGTTCCAGCACCCCAGAATATTGTCTTCCTGTCCGCTCCATATCTCAGAGGGAATCTAGAGACTGGAAAGCCCCAAGCGTCCTTTGCGCCCTCGCCTACCCCCTCGGCCTGGTCCCTCGCCGGCGCGGAGATGCCATTACATCTCACGTGATCCCCGCACCCGGCCGGTGCTTCCAGAGGCGTCTCACGGGGTGTTAATTAAAGGTCACAACAAAACGGACCTGCCGGCTCGCCAGAAGAAAACGTCCTCCAGGGATGAAAAACGACACCCTGGAGCAGCTCTGTGAGAAGCCGAGCATATGCTGGCTTCTTGCGCTCGGGGCGCTGCGCCGGGGGCCAGAGAGGGACGGAGGAGGGCTATGACCGTGTGCTCCCGGCCCCTGCGCGCTGGCCGAGGAGGAAGAGGAGGGCCGAGCGGACCCCGGGGCCAAGGCGAGGCCAAGGCCAGCTGGCTCACACCCCCTTTCAGGCCCGCGCCGTCCGTGCTGCGTGTGTGCAGCGCGGCCAGTCCCTCAGTTTCCCTGGCCCGCAGCAGCCCGCTTGCTCCCCGGGCTCGCGCATCCCAGCCCTGGGCGGCTGGCCAGGCACGCGCACGCCGGGGGCGCGAGCGGGCGGGGGGCGAAGGCCTCGTTTGCCCGCTGCACTTGGGAGGGTGGTCCCCTGGCCCGCCGGGCTTGGTAGGGCAATTTCCAGAAAGGGTTTGCAGGGCAGGTCTAGGAGAACAAAGGGCGGGGGGAGGACCCGGCATATTTGCGGACTTGTTTGTGACTCAATCCCTCTTGCACGGCGTTTCAAAGGCAGAACTGCAAGCCTTGCCAGGAAGAGAAAGAACTTGGGGGCGGGGAGGCTCGGGTGCATTTCTGTCCCGTCGCGCTCGCTCTGCGCTGCCCCCAGCTCCGTGCCCTGCTGTTTCATTAGAGCCCTGGACCCCGGCTCACCAGCACCCCCCCCCCCAACCACCACCACCACCACCAAGCCGGCAAGATTTACAACCCCTCCCCCGGCTCTTCGCCTCGCAATGTCAGGCAGGAGCGCCGCAGCATAAAATGGATCCCGGCCGGCGTGGCGGCGGCGGCCAGGCGGCTGGCTTCCCGGCGGGGCCGCTGTTGGTGAGTCTCCGCGCTGCGCCCCAGCGCACACGCGCTCGCTGACCACGGACGGCGGCCGGGCCACGCCGCGCCCCTCTCTGCCCTCGCGCAACTGTCAGGCAAAGCGAGCCGGCGGATATTGGCTCCTGGACGCGCTGAGGCTCCTCCCCATCTGGATCTTTATATTTTGGGAGAATTTCTTTGAACTCAGTTACCCAGCTCCGCGAAGGAGACAAGTTCCCATAGCCGGCTCGCCGGGGAAGGCGAGACGGGGGCTCGCCCACCTCCTCTCTGCGGCTGCCGTGCGCCCCGATTGTACTCTTCTTTTCCCTCGTGGAGGTAAAGGGACTCCCTAGACTGAGGAAAATGCCATTTATCTGGATGTGACCGTGAGCAGACTACGTGCGAGACTGGAGGAGGCAGAAGAGGAGGAAAAGCACTATTGGAAGAGAAGAATAAACCAGGCACTCCAACCCTTCTGCAAATTGGTGCTGTTACTTCGGGGGTCCATCTGCTTTTATCCCCCCCCCCCAAGATATCTTGACTTGAGGGCCAAGAGACAGACCCCGACAACTGGGCACCCTTCTGGGCTGGAAGACCTTTTGGATGTAGCGTTGGTGGAACATTTAGACACCCTCTTCTGGAAAAGCCACCATGAATTCGGTAGCTGGGAATAAAGAGAGGCTTGCAGTCTCCACCAGGGGCAAGAAATACGGGGTAAGTTTTGACGGTACGAGGCGGAGACGCTTTATCTGCCTCATCCCAGCACGAGTCCCCCTTCCCGGGAGACGAGCGGCCGGGGCAGGGCGGTTCGGAGCTCTCCTCCGGCCGCAGAGGCGCCTCCGCCCGGCCCTCCCGGCGTGCACGCGGAGGCGGGTCTGCCCGTGAGGACGCCGGCACGCTCGCCTTGCCCTCGGAATTTTTGCAGCCTTCTCGTTCTTTCCGTTTCCCACATCCCTAACTTTTGCAGCATTCCTGCACTTCCAAGGAGAGTTAAGCTGAATGGGAGGGTTTGGCATGAATTCTCTGTCGTTCTTAGGGCTCGTTTTCCTGGAGCCAGGAAAACCTCTCATTTTACCTTCAGGATTAGGAGGGCTGTATCCTGAATGAATACAAATCCAGAAGTCACCCCCCCACCCCCCGGCATCTTCCAGGATCTTAAAAGGGGGCTCCTGCTGGGCTGAGTGCCGGTTCAGAAGCGCGGGGAGCTGAATCTGGTGGGGTCTCCCGCAGAAAGCATTGAAAACCCATGAGCGAGTGAGTCCCTCTGCTCCTGATCCGAGCGCCCGGGAGCACCTGGGCGGCGTGGATTCACTTAAAGGTAATTAACCAGACAGGTGAAGGCAGTTTTGGCCGCAGGGCTCGGAGCGGATCCGAGAGCGCGTAGCGCGCAGATCCAGCAGCCGGCGGGAGGGCGGCCCTGGGCCGGGGCGCTGGAGCCCGCCACCCTGCGGCCCCTGACACCCGCGTGTCTCCCCGGCAGGTGAATGAAGTCGGCTCGCCCACCAAGCCCGCGGCGCCCTTTTCCCCCGAGAGCTGGTACCGGAAAGCCTACGAGGAGTCTCGCGCCGGGAGCCGGCCCACCCCCGAGGGCGCAGGCTCGGCGCTCGGCTCGTCCGGGACCCCGTCACCCGGCTCGGGCACCTCGTCCCCGAGCTCCTTCACGGGCTCCCCGGGCCCCGCCTCCCCGGGCATTGGCACCAGCTCTCCCGGCTCCCTGGGCGGCTCGCCGGGTTTCGGCACGGGCTCCCCGGGCTCGGGCAGCGGCGGCGGCTCCTCCCCCGGCTCGGACCGCGGCGTCTGGTGCGAGAACTGCAACGCCCGCCTGGTGGAGCTGAAGAGGCAGGCGCTGAAGCTGCTCCTCCCCGGGCCCTTCCCGGGCAAGGTGAGCGCCGGAGGGGGCAGGGCGGGCGGCCGGGCAGCGGCCGAGGGGCCTTGGCGGCTCCGCAGCAGCTGGGCGCCTCGCCGCCGCCTGGGGGGGTGGGGGGTGGGGGCCGAGGCGCTGCGCGCTGTCCGCCCCGTAGGGGGCGCTGGCGCGGCTGGGGCATCTCCCCCGCCAGGCAGCCCTTGGGCGCAGAGCTTGGGTGCTGCGTCCGCGATTCCAGGCCTCGCCGTTCACCTGGGTGGCCCCAGGTTATTCGTCCTGTCGACCTCCACCCTTCAGGGCCCTTTTTGTGCCCCCTGCACGCGCCGGGCCGCCCCTTTGGACCCGCGCCGCGCTGCCTTCCCCCCAGGCCCCCTTTCCCCGCGTCCGCAGCCCTTTCTTTGCCGCTTGGCAGGCTAGGGGCGCGCTGACACCACCGATCGGGATTCTTTCTTTTCTGCCCCCACGTTCGGTTTTTCTTGCCACCTGCATCCGTGATCCTTTGCAAAAATGGTGGGAGTAGAAAAAGCAGGCTGCTGTTTAGCAGTTGGTACGTCCCGTTGCTTGCTTGTCGTCCTCCCCTCCCAGGACCACCGAGACAGAAACACGTTTTCGAAGGCCAGCATGCCCTCTTAACCTCTGGGTGCCTGTCTGAGGAGGGTTAAGGGGTGAGCAGCTCCTGGGAGCGGGGCTACCACGTGGCCTGTTCCGGGACTTGAGCACCTCGTTTCCTCCTTAGCAACCCAGCCAGCGTTGTGTGTGTGTCTGGAGCCCGCTGAGGGTAATACAATGCAATTGTATTTGCACTGTTGGGCCCAAGTACTATCAAAGGGTAATATTTACTCTTGTACTTCAAAGAGGTGTTATCAGTGGCGAGAGGGAACTATCCAGAAAACAGCGTGCATGGGGTGGAGAATTCTGACACCGTTCAGTGGCATTTTCTGATTTGGATTTCTGTGCGTTTTGAAAGGAGATGTTGTGATTTTGACTTGTGGAGCTGAGTGACTACATCTGCTTGCCATTTCTGTTTCTCCAAATCCACACACACACATTGGTGTTTTCATAGGCCTGGGGTTAAATTAAACAAATACCCACAGAAGCTGTAAAATTTTAAATGTGGAAAATCGCCACCAAGAGATTGGTTTTATGAATCCTGAATTTATCCCAAGAATAATTCACCTGTGGATTGTTGTCAGTATGCCATCTTGGGCGTTAGATAATAAATCTTTCAGGACCCCCCAAGAATAAATCTCGGGGACTCTAAAAGCTTGGATCACCCTTGCATGCCTATCCTCCAATTTAATACTATCTCTTCACTCACAGGTTTATTCACTTTTGATCATTTATCAATATTCTCTGATTCTCTACTGCATTCAGGGAACTGTATGGGAACAGCAATGAAATAAAAAGTGCATATAGTCCTCGTCCACATGGAGCTTGTGTTCTAACGGGATACAGACTTGAACCACAAAACGTACAATTTATAATTTATTTCCATTTTTGGTGACTGCTGCAGAGGAAGAGTGTGGGGTGCTGTAAGACTGTATGCGCAGACTCGGTCATATGATAAATTTTGGGGAACCTTGGTTCTTAAAGATAGAACATCTGATTTTGGGGAATCCTGCTAAGTTGCAGCCTACTAAGTTATTCTAGAACATTCTTGCTGGCCCGTTCTTACAATAGCTTCTTTGTGTTGTTGAATGCTCCTTGTGTGCAGAGGTAAATTAAAATATACCCTTTTTATAAAAATGGGCGGGGAGGAAAGGAAAGCTGCAGGAAGGAGAAACACATGTTGAAACTTAAACGCGTCCATCCTGTTCTGGGAGTCATGTGACAAAGCAGTGCTTCGGTTTCGCTGAAGCAGCCTGGAAAATTCATTCACGGTGCTGTAGGAGGCAGTTTGATATAATTTGCCAATTTTATTTCCTCGATAAAATAAAAGTGATGCTGGGACACTGAGTCCATTGTCAGAGCGATGGCTCCAGAAGAAACTGGCTCCGAGGAACCTCAGTGTGCTACAACCAACGTATGAGGATCCAGGCACATTTAGGGAAGAGCTGTCCATCTTGGGGACAGTCGCACAGGGTCACTTTAAGTGCCCACATGAATTTGCCTGGAGTTTCAGATGTGATGTAGCGCTGTGAAACAGGACATTTGGTACAGGGGAGAGCACCGGATTTAGGCAGAAACAAGAGGCATTCCCGCTGTGGCGTCTCGGGATCAGTGGTGTCTCTGGGGTGCTGCGGCACAGGTTCAATCCCTGGGCCGGCACAGTGGGTTAAGGATCTGGCGGCGCCACGGCTGCTGCGTAGTGTGTCGGTTGCAGCTGTGGTTCCATCTGATCTGATGCCTGGCCAGAGGCGGCCAAAAAAGAAAAAAAAAATCAAAAGGGCGACTTGGGTGGCTTCATTGTTAGCCATGAGGTACGGGGCCGTAATTTTAATTACAAACACTGTATCTGCCGATGGGAACAATAATTTTAGGATTTTTTTTTTCTTTTTCAAGCGTTGGTACCCTCCAATTAGGTAATATTTCCACTATACCTTTGAAGTTTGCAACATTTTAACCACACAGATGTCCTGTCCCCTCCAGCACCAAGGATGCAGGGCCATGCAACTCCACGCAAGGCCTTGCTTCTTCCCAGAGCCAGATCTATGAGCGAGCCGTGGACCTCGGTAGCCCTGAGGCACAGAAGGAGTTAAGCTGCATTTGAACGAGATGTCACTGTGGCTCCAACATGTAGTTCACCCTGAAGAGTAAGGGTCTGGAAGTAAAGACATGTTTTTGAGGGTTAGCAAAAATCATCTTTGCGATTCACTTACGGATGCTTAACTGTGTCAGGGGACGCCTACATAGAGTGACACGTTCTACGGGGTGGTACTAAGAGTCTCCTAGGTAGACATTTAAAAGTCCAAGACAGGAGTTCCCGTTGTGGCTCAGAGGTAACAATCCTGACTAGTATCCACGAGGATGCCAGTTCGATCCCGGGCCTCGGTCCAGCGTTGCCATGAGCTGTGGTGTAGGTTTGGATGTGGCGTTGCTGTGGCTGTGCTGTAGGCTGGCAGCTGAAGCTCCGATTGAACCGCTTGCCTGGGAATTTCCATGTGCTGGAGGTGTGGCCCTATAAAGACCAAAAAATAAAAAAAAATAATAGCCTAAGGCAGAATAGCACATCTGGAACCTCATTATTCCGTTTGGCTTTAGTTTTTTCTCTACCGCTGATTTATTTGGTGACGTCGAGTAAATCGGTATTTCTCTGTGTTTTTGACGTTTCCCTTAATACGGTAAGGAAAAAAATAAATCAGACTGTTGGACTGTCATAAACATTAGTTTAGAGTAGGTTTGAAAAGTGTTTCTCATCTTTAGAGGAGGACGTGAAGGTTGATGATTATTCACTAGACAAGATTCTGCGGGATTTAGGTTTTACAGAATTTAGGGGTTTTTCTTACAAAACATCATCCCCTTGCAGATTCTGATTTTGTCAGTAGGTTTCCGAAATGCCATACCGCCACATGGCGTCTCACCCTGTGCCCGTCGGTAGTTAGCAAGCCTTGTCGTCTCACCCTGTGCCCATCGGTAGTTAGCAAGCCTTGTCGTCTCACCCTGTGCCCATCGGTAGTTAGCAAGCCTTGTCGTCTCACCCTGTGCCCATCGGTAGTTAGCAAGCCTTGTCGTCTCACCCTGTGCCCATTGGTAGTTAGCAAGCCTTGTCGTCTCACCCTGTGCCCATCGGTAGTTAGCAAGCCTTGTCGTCTCACCCTGTGCCCATCGGTAGTTAGCAAGCCTTGTCGTCTCACCCTGTGCCCATCGGTAGTTAGCAAGCCCTGTCGAATTCCCGCCGGTTTTGTCTCCCAGACAGTAGGTTAAGGAGGGGGAGTGAAGTGCTGGCGAGCCCATGCGGGGCTGTCAGGCGGGTCCTAGGAATTAGACAGTGGCTCTGGCGGCCCGAGGACTGACCACCCGGTTCTGAGTACTCTCAGTGTTAGTCACGTCCCCTGGAGAGTGAGGCTTCGTGGCAGAAGGCGACGTGAACTTGGGGGTTTCTAGCTTAGGTAACTAGGTGGGCGGGGACAGTGTTCACCCCCCACCCCAGAGGAGATGCGGGTGCGCGGGGAGGTTTCAGTTTCCGTGCATGGAGTTTGGGGTTTCTGGAAAGCGGTAGAGAGTAGCTGCAGATTTAGGAAGAAAGCGGACTCTGGAAACATAGGAGGGGCAACTGCGAGCTCAAGTAACTCCCGATGGTACTCTGGATGCTTCCTTTCAAATAGCCGCTTCACCTGAGCGGGTCAAGCTTTTTGCCTGGTGGCCACTCGTCAGCCACTCGAATTGACTTTCATTACTTCAGTCGGTAAAAAAGGGTACTTACTGGCTTTCTATCATTCCTTTTCCAGGGCTGGTAGGTAGAAGTGATCAGAGACAACGACAGCAACAAATGTGGATTTTAAGTGGTGAGATTTAAGTGAAAATCAGGCCTTTTACCCACTGTAGTGTTTCAGTGTGTGAATATAAAACCATTTCCTATCCATTGGCAAGAGCATCGTTGCTGTTTTATACACAGTCGAGGCACTGAGCCAGAAATAGGGGCCAGGGAATGACGCTCCCATTTGGGGCCTATCCTAGGTCACGTGGATATCTGGGACAGGACTTTTCAGTCGACGGTGTAAGCCCCGTGAAACGCCAGCCCCAAGGAATTCCCTGGAGTAAGTAGAAATGTTCCAGGTTGGCAAAAGGTTATCAGCCATCTGTTCATTTCCATGTCAATAAAAGAAAATCTTTTTTTGTGTTTAAAAAAACAGTCCAGATCTACATTCCTAGATGAATTTTCTCTCGTCACATATTCTGGGTCCATTTATGCCCCAGAAATATCAGGAAGATTAGCCAGACGTACTGAGAAGTGTGGCCAGGGAGCAGAGAGATGAAAGGAATGTGTCAGAGGGGTTTAAGAACGCCAAACATAGACGCTAAATAGCCAGGGCCCTAGTAAGTCTAGACTTGGAGATATATATAATACATATATATACACGTGCGCGTGTGCACACGTGCTTATATACAGCATATATATATTTCCTGTATTTTCCTAGTTCCAAAAATAACTCCATTTAAAAGGTCTCCTAGGAGTTCCCGTTGTGGCGCAGCGATTAACGAATCCGACTAGGAACCATGAGGTTGCGGGTTCGATCCCTGGCCTTGCTCAGTGGGTTAATGATCTGGCGTTGCCGTGAGCTGTGGTGTAGGTTGCAGACGTGGCTCAGATCCCGCGTTGCTGTGGCTGTGGTGAAGGCCGGCGGCTACAGCTCCGATTAGACCCTTAGCCTGAGAACCTCCACATGCCACGGGTGCGGCCCTAAAATGACAAAAGGCAAAAATAAATAAATAAATAAATAAAATAAATAAAAGGTCTCCTAGAAGCCAATGTAAGACTTTATAAATAGATGAATTTTAAGTAATTGAATTTGAATTAATAATTGAGACAGTTCTATCTGAAATCTTCTAAGAGGGCATGGCTGTTTTCAGAAAGCTTCATTTGAATCTTTTCTGTTTCAGATGTATTTTAGATAAGGGATCAGCTAGTAGATGACATCAGTAATGAAAAAGTCTTGTAGCATTTGTCTTTAAAACAGTTCTGGGAAGTTGCTGTCGTGGCTTTACCGGTAATGAAACTGACTAGTATCCCTGAGGATGCAGGTTCGATCCCTGGCCTCGCTCAGTGGGTTAAGGATGCGGTGTTGCCATGAACTGTGGCATAGGTCGCAGATGCAGCTTGGATCTGGCATTGCTGTGGCTGTGGTGGAGGCCGGCAGCTGTAGCTCTGATTCAGCCCCTAGCCTGGAAACTTCCATATGCTGTGGGTACGGCCCAAAAAAGACAGATAAATAAATAAATAAAAGGGATGACACTTGCTGTCTTAAAAAAAATTCTGAAATGTTCTAGGGATTATAAAAACATTCCCAGTAGAGACACATGAGCAGCAATCACTAAGGCTCGGCAAGCTGGGGAATGCTGGCTTTTTTACTGTACCAGACTTTTAATTGTGAACCAGCGCGGTTAGTTTTTATAGTGATTTAATTCCCGTTGTAAAAATCCCCGGCCTGTAGTAATTTCTCCCACACTCATTGCAGATAGGATTATTACATTAGAAATGTGATTTTTTAAATGACTGAGGCTGGTAATTGGCCAGCCTTTGGAAGGATTAAGTCAGTAAATTGGGCAACATCAGTTGCTGCTTGGCGTTATATCACAGATCGAACCGTTCATCAGCTAATGGTTATTGGTGATGATAATAATGATGAGTGTAAATTGCTAACAGTTATCGTCCTTCGTATGTGCTAGGCCCTGTGCTACTATACGCACAGACATACATGCACCCACGTGTATGTGAGTACATGTCTCATATATGCATACACAAATATATGTATACACGTATGCATATTTATATACACAAGCATATATCATGCATATTTATAAGTATGTATGCATATTTATGTATATATGTATACGTAAACGCATTAATCTCGTATAGCAAAATGAAGAAGACCCTGATTTCTTCACTGTGGAATTCCAGGCGGTTGATGTGGTTTAGGTCACAAAAGGCAGCCTGAGAAAAGGTGGAAGGAACGGAGAAATCCAGGGGTGCCCCTCCTCCACCGAGGTCGCCGACGTCGCTCCGCCCTTAGTGTCAGTGCCTGAGTGGGAGCCCCTGGTTTGAGGGACCAGGTCGTGATTATTCGCTGGTGTCTTCACTTTGGCGGTGGGGGGTGGGGGCGGGAGGGAGCAGCTTGTCAGGATCAGCGGAGCGAGTGTGTCTGCAGTGTGCCCGAAGGGGAAAAGGGACTTCCTTATGTTTATGTTTGCTCGGTTGACTCTCTTGTCAACCTCTTCTAAAGAGCCCTGTCCAGGGGCTGCGTGGGGACCTCCTGAGGACGACGTCTTCAGCTGGACATTCAGCGTGGCTGCCGGACCCGACTCTTCCACCCCGGCAGGGGCCGCAGAGTGGCCAGTGTCTGGAACGGTTCCCAGTCTTTTTTCGGGAACACATAGCTAATTTCCTTTTCACCACGATCTTGAGTCACAGACTGATCATAAGAATCTTTCCTTTTTTTCCTATTCCCTCCCCTCCCCCGAAATCGCCTGTGGGGTCTTACTGGGGCCTAGGAGCCCATTGTTTCGAATGGGCTCTCATTGACCTTTCAGACTTGCAGGCACCAATCAGAAGTATCTTAAAGTATATTTGCGTAGGTGCAGCAGGACTGGGAATACATTTTCTTCCTAAATTACTTTTGAAATTTATTCGTCAAAAGAGTAAATCAGTTTGTAGCTGTCGTCCTGCTCACGGTCGCCTCTGGCATGCTCTGGGACTCATCTAAGAAAATTCGATTTTGCATTATGGCCAGAAAAGGTTGTTTATCTTTTCCAGGTTTTAAAGGAATTCACCTGTGTTTTCTTTGAATATTGAGAAAGTTTCCTTTTTAATAGTTAGAACTCTGCTCCATTGGGAGGTTATTTTTTTGGTACACAAGGAAAGGTAGAGATCAATTTTATCCTTTTTCTCAGTGTCTATCCAATTGTCTCCCAACTCTTTATGAAAACACTCATCTTGGAGTTCCCTTTGTGGCTCAGTGGTTAACAAATCCAACTAAGAACCATGAGGTTGCGGGTTCGATCCCTGGCCTTGCTCAGTGGGTTAAGGATCCGGCGTTGCCGTGAGCTGTGGTGTAGGTCGCAGACGCGGCTCGGATCCCGCGTGGCTGTGGCTGTGGCGAAGGCCGGCAGCTACAGCTCCTGTTAGACCCCTAGCCTGGGAACCTCCATATGGCGCGGGTGTGGCTCTACATAAAAAGGCAAAAAGACAAAAAAAATAGAAAACACTCATCTTGGAGTTCTCTGTGGGGCAGCGGGTTAAGTACCCGGTGCTGTCACTGCAGCGGCTCGGGTTGCTGCTGTGGCTCAGGTTCCATCCCTGGCCCAGGGAGCTTCCACATGCTATGGGTGTGGCCAAAAATAAAATATAACAATTAAAAAATTAAAAAAAATAATAGAACATCTTTCCCTTGTTGATTTGGAATAACCGTTATCATAGACCAGCTTTACTTGGGTCTTACTCTGGACCTTCTGTTATGTCCCATTTATCCGTCTTTTCTTGTACCAGTTCCATACTGTTTTAATTATTGAAGCTTTGTAGCATGTTTTCATATTTGGTAAGGTTGGCTCTCTGCCTCCCAAAGAATGCCTTTCTTTTCTCGTAGTTTCCTAGTTGTTCTTCCTATTTTCTCATATGAACTTTAGAATCAATTTGCCTAACTCTTTTTTAAAAAATTGGGACCATGTAAGTTTATACATTGACCTGGGGAATTGCTGGCCTTTTTGACTCTTTCCCAAGAACATGGAATGTCTTTCCATTTGAACACCTCTGCTTCTCAGCGATTTTAAAGGTTTTTCTCTTATAGGCTTTTTACATTTCTTGTTAAATTTATTTTGAGGTATTGTATCTTTTGTGGCTGTTATAAATGAGTTCTTCACTTCCATTATCTCTTCGAATTGATAATGGTTAATATATGAGAATATTTTATTAATTTTATATCATTACTTTATTCGATTCTGTTAATATATTCATTAGTTTCTGAATTGGTATGCTTGTATTTTCAAAAGGATTTATCTCTACAAATAGAGATAGCATTCTTGGCTCTTTTTATTCCTCTGATAGCTTTCTCTTGTTTGTTATATTGATTTATGCCTCCAATACAATGTTACATTGAGTATGATGTTGGCTTTGGGACTGAGATCTATATATATTTTTAAAAGTTACAGAAGTATCCATCAATTCCTATTTTATTTAGTGTGTGTGTTTTTTTTTAATTTTATTGGAGTATAGTTGACTTAGAAAGTTGTGTTAGTTTCAGGTGTGCAACAAAGTAAATCAGTTACACATATATCCATTCCTTTTCAGACTCTCTTTCTGTATAGGTTATTACACAGTACTGAGTAGATTACCTTGTGCTGTTCAGTGGGTCCTTGTTTTACATTTGTTTTTTTTTTTTTTTTGTTTTTTTGCCTTTATCTAGAGCCGCATCTGCAGCATATGGAGGTTCCCAGGCTAGGGGTCTAACAGGAGCTGTAGCAGCCGTCCTTCGCCACAGCCACAGCAACGCGGGATCCGAGCTGCGTCTGTGACCTACACCACAGCTCATGGCAACGCCGGATCCTTAACCCACTGAGCAAGGCCAGGGACCGAACCTGCAACCTCATGGCTCTTAGTCGGATTCGTTAACCACTGAGCCACGATGGGAACTCCATGCCCATTTGTTTTAGTATTATGTATATGTCAATCCCAGCCCGCTAATTTGTCCTTTCCCCCTATTTTCCCATTTGGTAACCATAAATTTGGTTTCAAAATCTTTGAGTCTGTTTCTGTTTTGTAAGTTTTTTTTGTATCATTTTTATTAGATTTCACATACTAGTGATCTAATATGATATTTTTCTTTGGCTTACTTCACTTAGTATGATAATCTCTAAGTCCATCCATGTTGCTGCAAATGGTACTATGTCATTCTTTTTTATGGCTGGGTAACATTCCATTGTATATATGAACCATATCTTCTTTATCCATTCCTCTTTGGATAGAATTTAGGTCGCTTCCATGTCTTGACTATTTGAAATAGTGCTACAGTGAACACACTGGGGTGCATGTATCTTTTTGAATAAACCTACCCAAGAGGCAAAATACCTGTACTCTGAAAAACCATAAGACACTGATGAAGGAAAGTGAAGATGACACAAACAAATGGAAAGATATACCATGCTCTTGGACTGGAAGAAGCAACGTTTTCAAATGACTTTACTACCCAACACAATCTATAGATTCAGTGCAATCTCTATCAAACTTCCAATGGCATTTTTCACAGAACTAGAGCAAAAAATTTGAAAATTTGTATGGAAGCACAAAAGACCCCGAGTAGCCAAAACACTCTTGAGAAAGAAAAACAGAGCTGGAGGAATCAGGCTTCCCAACTTCAGACTTTACTCTTTCGTATTTTTAATGAGGAATGGGTGTTATATTTTGCCAAATGTCTTTTCAGTATTTGGGGAGATAATTGAAAGATTTTTCTCCTTAGATCTGTTAATACTGTGAATTGTTGATTTCCTAATAATGAACCATCCTTGCATTCCTGTAATAAACTCTACTTGGTCACAATGTATTTTTTAAATATGCTGCTGGATTCAGTTTACTAATATTTATTATTTTTGCTCTCATATTCATATGCCATAAGCATTTTAATTTTAATTAAAAAAATTTTTTTTGTCTTTTTAGAGCCACACCTGCAGCATATGGAGGTTCCTAGGCTAGGAGTCAAATTGGAGCTGTAGCTGCTGGTCTACACCACAGCCACAGCAACGGGGGATTGGAGCCATTCCTGTGACCTACACCACAGCTCATACCAAGCCAGAATCCTTTAACCCACTGAGTGAGGTCAGGGATCAAACCCGTGTCCTCATGGATACTAGTGTTGTTCATTAACCACTGAGTCACGATGGAAACTTCGCCATAAGCATTTTTAAATTGAAGTGTTGTTGATTTACAATGTTGTGTTAGTTTCAGGTGTAGGTATAAACGTTTTTTCATCCCCCTCATGTACCAGCCGCAGTTCTCTGCCACCTTATAACCAAGATAAAAAGACTAAAAATTCCTGCCCTGGAGCAACTCCCAGTCTAGTATTAGAGACAGCCAAGGAACCAAAGAATTGAAGGTGCAGCAGTGAAATGTTAGGCCATGGGCTGCAGGGGCTGCTGGGGAGCGCGGAGAGGCGGGGCTCGAGCCAGCTTTGGAGGGGTGAGTAGTTGTGAACACGGCATTCCGGCAGAGGGGGTGGTGAGCCCAAGGCACAAGGAGGTTGTGCACATTGGGTATCCTCGTGCCTCGGCGCGTGCGTTGGGGAGGGACAGGCTGGGGACGTGGCAGGGAAAGCGCGAGGGGCTCGCAGGCGAACCACTCTGAGTATGACCCTACCGGCTGGGGGCAGCCACAGAAGGGCTTTCAGGTCGGGAGGGGAGTGATCAGATTTTCATTTAAGAAAGAAGATGGGGAGTTTCCGTCGTGGCGCAGTGGTTAACGAATCCGACTAGGAACCATGAGGTTGCAGGTTCTATCCCTGCCCTTGCTCAGTGGGTTAGTGATCCGGCGTTGCCGTGAGCTGTGGTGTAGGTTGCAGACGCGGCTCGGATCCTGTGTTGCTGTGGCTGCGACGCAGGCCAGTGGCCACAGCTCCTTTTAGACCCCTAGCCTGGGAACCTCCACATGCCGCGGGTGCGGCCATAAAATGACAAAAGGCAAAAAAAAAGAAAGAAAGAAAGAAGATGGATCAGAAAGGGGGTGTCGCCGAGGCAAAAAAAAAAGAAAGAAAGAAGATGGATCAGAAAGGTGGTGCAGACCTAACGAAGGCAGTAGCCGTGGGATGAAGAGGGGCCTGGGCCTGACAGATCTTGTGCGTGGAAACCCACGCAGATGGCGGCTGAGCAGTGGGCAGGAGAGAGCAGGGAAGAGGAGGCGTTCTTTCAGATTTCTGGCTAGGGCAAGTTTGCGGGTGCTGCTGCCCTTAACTGAGATGGAGCGTGCAGGCCGGGAGGGGTTTTTTGTTTTTGTAGGTCTGATTTTTAGGGATGCTTGTGAATACTAAAATAGGTTTGGGGAGTTCCTGTCGTGGCTCAGCGGCAACGAGCCTGACTAGTATCTGTGAGGACATGGACCTCGCTCAGTGGGTTAAGGATCCGGTGTTGCTGTGAGCTGTGGTGTAGATCGCAGATACGGCTCAGATCCCACATTGCTGTGGTTATGGCAGCTACAGCTCTGATTGGACCCCTAGCCCGGGAACCTCCACATGCTGCAGGCGGAGCCCTAAAGAGACCAAAAAAAAAAAAAAAAAAAGATCCAGTTCGGGCTTTGTGGAGCTTGAGGCAGAAGGTTCCAGTGGGGTCCAGCTGAGGCTCTAGATTGGTTTCAGAGCTAGAGCCATGGATCCGGGAAGTGTCAGCATGAAGAAGGTGGCGGAATCCACAGACGGGGTGAGCACACCACAGAGGACGTGCAGGGTGGGACAGACCGTGAAGCACGGAGCTGTGGGACCCGCTGCCATCAGGGGGACAGGCAGCCTCGCAGCCAGGAAGACAAATCCAGGAGAGGCCAGACGAGGAGGAGGAGGAGGAGGAGAAAAAGGGTTTCCTGGAAACTCAGGGTGGGGTGAGCTTCCTAAGGCAGGGGAGACCTGGGAGAGATCAAGGAGGACTGAGGTTTCCACTGAATAAATAGGAGGTCGTTGGGGATCTTTGCTAGAAGTTTCTGGCACCCTGGAGAAAGGCAGGCGATGAAAGTGTATCCGGAGTGATGAAGACGGGGACATTTAAGGCAGATCAGAGCTGTTGAGGACACCAGGAGGCTGAGAGCGACTCTTGGGCTTTTCCTAAGGCTCTTAGGACCTTAAAAATGAAGATCTGGGGTCAGTAAACTTGGGTGCAAAACCAGGCTGCAGCACTGGGTGTGGGACCTGGGTCAAGTCCCTAAGCCTTTCTGGACCTGGTTCTTCTCACCTTGACAGTGGGGCCCCTCCAGGGTTGCTGTCAGGAGCTGGTGCAGTTGTGAGATGGTACCCGACCGTCACTTTCGTTTTACCGTAATGACTTTCACAGCAAGTGGCTTCTTCCTTCCTTTCCTTCTCTCTCTCTCTCTTCCTTTCCTTCCTTTTTCTCTCTTCCTTTGGCTCGGCCACTTTCTTTTTCCTTTTGCCAGTGATCAGACACCAAAGCGGAAAAGCAGTTGTCAGGGAAACTGGAACCATTCAGCTCATCTCCTCTCCCATTTCTTCACCTCCAAGTGGCCGAGGCATCTCATGGATTCGTGTGCGGGGCGGCTGCACGGCGCGTTCAGGAGCGCTCCCTGGATGAGAAGAGCTGCTCCTTTTGGTGGAGGTGCCACAAAGATGGATTGCGATCTGTCTGTCCCAGATGGAAATCGCCCCCTTTAAGCCCCGCTTCTCTCAGAGCCGCCCCCATCCCTCAAACCAGGGTGCACTGCCTGCTGGGGTCCACTTGGCATTTCCGCAAGGGAGGGAGAGCCTGGTGACGGCGCATGCGCATGCGATGAGCGGCTGGAGCAGCCCCAGGAATTTGGCCTTATCTGCCTCCCCATCCAGTTTAATCTTTCTCAGACCGTTTTCTTTGGGGTTGTGCTTTGCTGATCCTATCGCATCGACTCCGTCCAGACTCTGCGGAGAAGGCTGGAAATAAAGACATCCTCCCCCACCCAGCAGTGTTTCCTGCACGTATGTCAACTCCCAGAGCCGGAAGGCGGACTGAGCGGAGAGCGTTCTCGCAAACTCTTACAGAAAGAGTCGAAAGTCTTAGGCTGCTCTGTAGGTGAACGTCTCAGAGGCTCTGGGGGGTAGAGTTAGTTCTTCTGGATAAGCAGAACTATATCTAAATATATCTTAAGTGGTAGAAACTAGATTACAGCTGAAGGGCTTTTTTTTTTTAACTCTTTTTTTCTATTTAATGCAGTTTAAGCTCAGTATTTTTTGCTGACCACAAGCCCTTGTTAAAAGTTTTAGCTCTCCACACAGCATGGTTTTAAAATCTTTGGTACTTCTTATACACACAGTGTCTTTGTTTTTTTTATTTCAAGCATGCACTGCAAATGATACATTTAAGTCTACTTGGCCACCACAGGGGTGACAGAGGTAAACGCTGAGTAATTCTTTAATCTGACTGATGTCTGGGATTTGCAATTGCTAACTCGGGATTTTTTTTCCGCTAAGATAACAGAGGAATTTATAGAGCTTGAGATTTTTCTGTGAAGTAATTCCATCTTTTAATTAGCAGTGATGAGCGGCTCCAGTTTCCCATGAAACACGATCGTCTTATTTATAGCGGTTGCTTTCTTTAGAGTTGTAATCTCTACTTCCTTGCTCCCTACTCCATCCAACTGGTGGTTTCAGGCGGCAATAGGAGATTTAGTTATTAACTGATGAGAAACCACCGCCACCACTAGCCAGGAGCTATTGTGCTCACCATAGTTATACAGGAAATGTGGCTGAATTCAGGCAAACAATTAGTAGCCACCGTTATTTCTCTGTCTCTTTCTTTTTTTCGTTTTACTGCCGCACCTGTGGCAAATGGAAGTTCCTGGGCTGAGGGTCAAACTGGAGCTGCAACTGCCAGCCTGCGCCCCAGCCACACCAACACCAGGTCTGAGCCACATCTGGGACCTAATCAGCAGCTTGCGGCAACACCAGATCCTTAACCCACTGAGCAAGGCCAGAGATTAAACCTGCATCCTTATGGACACTATGCTGGGTTCTCAGACCTACTGAGCCACAACAGGAACTCTGTAACCACCATTATTTAATAAAAAAGAATAACCTGCCTGGTTCAGTTTTGGGTCCTTTTTAGGGTCGCACCCGAGGCATATGGAGGTTCCCACGCTAGGGGTCTAACAGGAGCTGTAGCCGCCGGCCTTCGCCACAGCCACAGCAATGCCAGATCCGAGCCTCGTCTGTGGCCTACACCACAGCTCACGGCAACGCCGGATCCTTAACCCACTGAGCGAGGCCAGGGATCGAACCCGCAACCTCATGGTTCCTAGTCAGATTTGTTTCTGCTGCGCCATGATGGGAACTCCCAGTTGCGTGTCTTTTTGGAGAAAGATGTCTTGATCCTGGGCATCGCCGCTTGAGAGGTGGCCCTGAGGTCTTCCCTGGGGACCCACAGCTGTGAACTGAAGCATCATTTGTTCCCGTCAAGCCAGGTGGGGGGCCTGAGGGCTGGAGGAAAGGATAGAACGAGAGGAATAAGATAGATGAGAGGAGGAGGAAGGACAAAAGAGGGGTGAGAGGAACACAAAATAGAAGGTGGGTGGCTGTTAGGCATCAGAGGCTGTCTGCCGTCCGCCTCTGGCCTAATTAGCTGTGGCCTTGGCTCAGTCACCTAGTCACCTTGTGCTGGATTCCTCTTCTGTAAGCCAGGAGGGTGGCGTGGGTGGTCTCTAAACGCTTTCCAAACCTGTGAGTCTGTGGAGCTGGAGAGAAGCCCTAAGACTTTATGGAGGCCAGTCCTTGTCCCCCAATTCCAGAGGCATGTGCTTGGCAAAGCCCTATATGGATTTCTGGCTGGACCCTGGAGCCCGAAGCTGTTCCGTGGGTTGCCACACCTGTGGGCATCCCACTTGGCCAGCCTAGGTGGGTCCCCTCCACCCCCACCCCCCATGCCACTCAGGTAAAGGTACTCGCTGGCACCGCCCTGGCTGATGCTTCTGCCTTTGGAATCTGGATCCTGAACTGACCGACAAGATTCTTCCTGTTTCTTAATGCAGCTGTTTGCTGTCTTCCGTATGTGTAAGCAGAAATAAACTCGGGCAAAGCAAAGGACAGTTGGTTTTCTAAGCGCAATTTGGCAGAGGATGTTGGAGAAAAAGTATTGCCATAGGTATAAAGACTGCTTATAGTTAGTCTTCCACTTAAAAAAAACCTGCTATATGGATTAGGGTTTAGAAATAACTTGTGGGGTGTTCTCCCTGGGTAGCAAAATGGAAACATCAGAACTCCAAACATTTTGGTCATCATTCTTAAAAAAAATTCTGTGCCTCAATTTTTAGGAAAACCTCGGTCCCCTGTGATTTCTCCTTCAATTATCTACACAAGGCCACAGTTTCTCAGCCCAGTAATTTAGGGCTGCACAGCCACCTGCCCATGACCGGGGTGTAATAGTTCTGTCATTTGGGTGCGGTGGTCTGCAAAAGAGCTGGCAGGTGGCTGATGCAGAGTCACTGAAGCCCATTCAGTTATTATCAGTTTTATTTTTCGTCTTTGGCACTAGCTTAGGTGGCCTCTTGAAACTTTCTACTTCCTGTGAAAGATTTCCCTAGCTCTTTTTTTCACCTACGGTCATTTATGTTTGTATTATAGCCTGACCACCACTCAGGGCCCACAGATATTGAAAGGTGGACCTCACTTGGCTGTTCCCAGCCCAGAGCACGTGAGGGCTTCTAGGCAGAAGCGGTGGGCGCAGGCGCAGAGCAGAGGCGCGGCAGGAACGCCCCCCCCGCCCCCCGCGGCCCTTCTCCTTCGGTGCATGCGCACTAAGGGAGCAGTAACAGCGTCCCGCAGCCCCTCGCATGCGCTACGGGTCTTCCTTGATAATGCTCTCAGAGACCATATGCTTTTTTTTCCTCCTCTTGTTTTTCCCCCCAAAGTTTGCTCATGTACTTATTTGTGAAACTTTCCAATGAGAAGTCTTTCAAACGGAGCCGCGTGTGTGTGTGTGCGTGTGTGTACATGCGCGCCCGTGTGAACTCTTGGCAGGAGCCCTGCACGAAGCTTTCGAGCTGATGGCACGGCAGACATCCTGTCTCACGTCTCAGACACTGTTCGGCCGAAGCTTTCATTGGAGGTCAAGGCAGCTAACAAGGTGGGGTGTGCGTTCAGCGCAGGAGAATGGCGGAGCTGCCTGGCGGGCTGGGAGCGCAGGGAGGGTTGACGGCTGCGAGTCTGCTAATGATGGCTTTATGAGCCCTTTTTGCAGCCAGGGTGATAAATGTCAGTACAAAGGCATGGTTTTCATGTGCCTCATCAGCTCTCTGCTTCCCCGTGAAGCAGCAACTGGGAAGGAAGTCGCTGGTCGTGGGCGCCTTTGTGGTGGTGGCTTGCACTGATTTACTTTTTTGTATGGAGAACTGGTGCTCGTTAGCGATTCTTCGTAAGGCCCCTTTATGGGGGTCGGAAGGAGACTGCGGCATGAGGGGAAAGGTTTAGGAGGCTTGCCCAGAAAACCTGGGGCTCCTGATGCTCCGTCAGGCTCTAATAGGATTTATGTACGCCCTGGCTTTGTCCACGTGTGTCTGCTTGACTCTAAACCCTGGGAGCGCAGTCATCACCTCTTAGGAATTTTACCCAGTTAGATAGTGATTATTTTTGTGATACACGAACACTCCAAACAGGTCTGGCCTTTTGGAAAAACGATCTCCTTTCCACTGCTGGGTAATGAGAACGTCGCTGGGGATGAGGGACGGGGCGGGGTGGGGGGTACGGGGGTTGCTCCCGGGCAGTGGCAGGCTCGTCGTCCCACTGCCGTGGCCTCCTGTCCTCTGGAAGAGCGAAAGCCGCAGGGATCAGAGCGCGAGCGGCTCCTTTACCGGGTGGATCTAGGATTTGTGGGTCGGCCCGTTTAGAGGGCCTTGAACTTCTCCTTAGTTGACAGTCCTTGTTTTTGCTCGGCGGTTGCATCCGCTTCTAGTCCGGCAGAGGGAGAGAAGCGGGCGATGCCCACTGGCTGCTTGGAGGGGGTCCCAGGTGTTCAGGGCCGAGGCACTGGCTCCGTCGGAACTAAGCTGATAGGGCAGCTTGGGGCCACTTCCCGACTCTGGCCCCCCGCAGACCGAGGCTCTCTCTTCACCGGATAATCGATCCTGCTCGGCTGCTGCTGCACGGCCTCCGCTCCCTGGCGAGGTGGTGACCCGTAATCACATCCAGGACGGGGGAGTGTCTGGCGGGATAAAGGGGTCCTCGCCGTGTAGAGGCTTGGAACCGCCTCCAGCAGGAGTGAGAGAAGTGCCGCGAGCGGGTTTCAAGTCATTCAGTGCAGAGTGACAAGGAAAGCAGGAGGGTTTTTCTTTTCTTTTTTTTTTCTGCTTTTTAGGGGCACACCCGGGGCTCCCAGGCTAGGGGTCGAATCGGAGCTGTATCCGCCGGCCTACACCACAGCCACAGCAACGCCAGATCCGAGCCTCGTCTGCGACCTACACCCCAGCTCACAGTGACCCTGGATCCTTACCCCACTGAGCGAGGCCAGGGATTGAACCCGTATCCTCACAGACACTATGTAGGGTTCTTAATCCACTGAGCCATGTTGGGAACTCCTGTATACTAGTTTTAACAAATGATGACACCGGAGTTCCCTTCGTGGCTCAGTGGTTAACAAATCCGACTAAGAACCATGAGGTTGCGGGTTCAATCCCTGGCCTCGCTCAGTGGGTTAAGGATCCAGCGTTGCCATGAGCTGTGGTGTAGGTTGCAGACACGGCTCGGATCCCGCGTTGCTGTGGCTGTGGTGTAGACTAGCAGCTACAGCTCCTGTTAGACCCCTAGCCTGGGAACCTCCATATGCCGCAGGTGTGGCTCTACATAAAGGCAAAAAGACAAAAAAAAAAGCAAAAAACAAATGATGACATCAAGTACTAAATCAAGAGAGCAGTATAACACCCACATTCATGGCAACGTTATTTGTAATAACAACCCAAGTGTCCATCAACAGATGAATGGATTCACAAAATGTGGTGTATACACACTATGGAATAATATTCAGCCTTCAAAAGGAAGGAAATTCTGACATGCTACGGCAGGAATGAGCCCTGAGGATATTCTGCTAAGTGAAACAAGCTAATCATAAGAGGACATATTAGGGAGTTCCCGTTGTGGCCCAGCAGTAATGAACCCGACTAGTATCCATGAGGACGTGGGTTCAATCCCTGACCTCTTTCAGTGGGTTAAGGATCTGGCATTGCCGTGAGCTGTGGTGTAGGTTGCAGACATGGCTCGGATCTGATGTGGCTGTAACTGTGGTGTAGGCCGGCAGCTGCAGCTCTCATTTAACCTCTAGCCTGGGAACTTGCATATGCCTCTGGCGCAGCACTAAAAGGCAAAAAAAAAGGGAAAAAAAGAAAAATGACAAATTCCACTTACATGAGATACCTAGAGCTGCCAAGTTCATGGAGACAGAATAGTGGTTGCCAGAGGGCGGGGGAAGGAAGAATGGAGAATGTTACTTCCTGAGTAAGGAGTTTCGGTTTGGGATGATGAAAAAGTCCTGGAGATGGATGGTGGTGATGATTTCATAACCGTAAGAATGTGCTTAATGCCACCCAACTGGATACTGTAAAAATGCTTAAAATGATGAATTTTACGTATTGTGAATTCCCTCCCCCACCCCCACCAACACACACAGCTGTGAACTGTGTCACAAAGTAGTGCTGTGCAGGATGAGGCGTCTCCATGGACTGCCTGATCAGGGAAGATTTCCAGCAAGGGCTCCTGCAGGGTAAACGTGATCACATTTTTTTTTGTTGTTTTGTTGTTTTAGGGCCGCACCCACAGCATGCGGAAGTTCCCAGGCTAGAGGTCGAATCGGAGCTACAGCTGCCAGCCTATACCACAGCCACAGCAACGCGGGATCTGAGCCACCTCGGCGACCCACACCACAGCTCACGGCAACGCCGGATCCTTAACCCACTGAGTGAGGCCAGGGATCGAACCTGCGTCCTCATGGATACTAGTCAGATTCATTTGCGCTGTGCCGTGACGGACACTCCTGATAACATTTGTTGATCTAACCATCCCGTGCTCCTAAGCACCTTATGTGCAATCACGCTGAAGCCTCACAGCCACCCTGGGACTGGGGTACGGTTACTG
>PVHT020000118.1:1990942-2020439 GCA_004024745.2 Catagonus wagneri
GGCTTCCTCTCTTTTCTTTTACTTCCACCTGCGTTTGGAGGAGAGGACTGGCCACGGCCAGCCAGGTGCCCGTCAGCGGCCCCTGCTGCCTGTGCTGTCCATGGCACAGGTCATAGGCCGGACCCCAGTTCTCTCTTCTGCAGGCAGCGGTGCAGAGCAACTGTTTTGTTTGTGCCTAGAGCTGTTTGAAAAGTTTTCCACAGCAGTTATCATCGCGGGGCAAACACATTAAGCTGGCAAATAAATCTTTGGGAGGGCAGCGCATTGAATGGTACCCTGCATAATAGTTATGAATACGCTGCTGTGACCGCGTTGCACATTTTGCAGTGAATGCCTCTCCACAATGACTTATTAGCTCTTGGGTACTTGGCAGCAATATGTTCAATGGCAGCGTCACTTCTCTAAATTTGCCAACACATTTTGCATGTATTGCTTTTTTGGAGTTAGACCAAATGGACCCTTTGAAAGATCAGATAAATTAATACAGTCTTATATTTACATAGCTGCTTTCTTCAGGTTGCTGTCCTGGACTCTTGCCACTTTCCCCCTCCTTTCCCACAGCCTCCCTTTAAGGAAGTTCATGGCTGGATGGAGGGCGCTTTGTCTTAAATTCATTTCACCCGCGAAAGACAGACCAGGGGCCTTTTCTCCCCCAGCCATTCAGCAGCTGCCTGCGCAGCATCTGCTCTGTGCCGGTCACTGTTCTGGGCTCTGCCTCCTTGGTCAGTGTCACCAGGGAGCTCAAGTTAAAGCCCAAGACTCCTGCCAGACCTTTTCTGGAGCAGGGCTGTTCTGAACTTTGGGGTTTCAGGGGTTATTGAAATCTCTGCTCTTTGGCAGGTGTCTGGCACTCTGCAGGCGGAGGAAAGTGAATTTTACCCACGATGAGGTGCCACGGTCCTCAGACCATGAAGCTGCTAAGCCCTCCTTGCCAAGGACCCGTTCCCACTGTTCTCATGGACTCTGGCTGATGGGGAGTTTGTTTGGGGGACCTGTTGCCCATTCCTGTTGTCTGTCCTTGTGGAGACTTCCCACCAGGATGAAAAGCTGGAACGGTGGCTTTTGTCTTAAGGCCATAGGTGGTACAGTAACGGCTCTCAGATGCTGCTGATGTGGCCCAGATTCGGTATCATGACCCGGGGGCGAAAGGTGACATATTCCATTACAACTCTGAGCGTGTCAGCCTCCAAACACCAGTGCATGTCAGCAGAGAAAGGGAGCAGGGGAGGGCGACATACACACCAGACAGTGGCTAGAAACAGGTATGGGGAAATCCCGGAACGGGGCTTCAGTTTCTGCGATGTTTTCGTAAAAGGCATTATTACCTCTGTTAATGTTAACACAAAAAAGCCAACGATGTAATCCGATATTCCCAGAACAGGCTGTGTGTGGCTCCATCTCTGTGCACCTTACCTGGGAACGTGTAGAGAGGAGATAAAGGTAAATTTCAGTGGACCTAGGTTAGGATCCTTTTTTTTTTTTTTTCCTCTCCCTGCTACGGTTTTCAGAAAGGATGGAATCTTGGTTACCATTGTTCAGTTCCACCAAAAAAATGAGTGCAGGTCTGAAGTTAAGAACCTGAAAGGCTAGAGTTCCCTCCGTGGTTTAGTGGTTAACGAAGCTGACTAGTATCCATTGAGGATGCGGGTTCGATCCCTGGCCCTGCTCAGGGGGTTAAGGATCCGGCGTTGCCGTGAGCTATGGTGTAGGTTGCAGACGCGGCTTGAATCCCGTGTGTCTGTGGCTGTGGCTGTGGCATAGGCTGGAAGCTGCAGCTCCGATTGGACCCCTAGCCTGGGAACTTCCATGCACTGCGGGTGCGGACCTAAAAAGCAAAAAAAAAAAAAAAACCAAAAAAACAAAAAAACAAAAAGGAAGGAATCTGAGAAGCCTGAACTTCATTTCCTTTCCAGGTCTTAGGACCCAGTGTTCGGCCTCCCTCACTTTGGGTGGCTGGGAGGTGAGCGTGGCCGTGTTGGATGACTCAGCTGAGGTGGTGACATGAACACAGAGGCCTCGGATGGGGAACTTGGAAGAGGGAAAGGAAACAGGAGGTGGGGCTGCCTTTTTATTTCGAGGTACTAGGTGGCTCTCACTGCAGATGCCGGCCAAGGGCACGTCGGCTGAGGTCCTCTGAGATTCTGTCAAGTAAAGATTGGTGGTGGGGGGGTGGGTGTAGGCACAGGAATTAGAAGATATCATTTTGTGGCAAACTGAGTGCAGGCATGATTTGAAAATAACAAAGAGGAGTTCCCACTGTGGTGCAGTGGGTTAAGGACCTGACTGCAGGGAGTTCCCGCGGGGGTGCAGCAGAAACAAATCCGACTAGTATCCGTGAGGATGTGGGTTCGACCCTCAAAAGCAAAAATAAAATGAAAAATTTTAAAAAAGGAAGAAAATAAGAGGCCATGATCCAGGTTTGAAGATCTTACTGTATTGACGTTTCCTCCAAAGCCTCTGTCGTTTGTTCTTGTTCTGAGTTTTCTCTTCCTGTCCAGAGGTGAGGAGGGAAGCCGTAAGCGTGGCACCGTTTCTTTATTTAAAAGTGGTGAAGTTCTACCTCCACGTTTGTTCCCAGGGAGACACTTGGCGTTGTTTTTCGAAAAGCGTTTGTTTGGGAAGAAGTGCTTTCAGGTCTGTGACGGTCGGGGCAGCGTTTACTGTCCTACCCTGCGGAGGGGGCCCGAGAGTTCAGGGGAGATGCATCCTTTGAGTCACTCGTGGGGTTCTGTCCCCTTCTCTCTCTGCATTGCCGCCGGCGTCCAGGATCCTTCTCCACGCCTTCCCTGTGTTTGCTGGACCTGTGTCCGTCTCTGGGAGCCGGAAAACCCGGGGCCTGGCGCAGTCAGCACCCACCCCTGTGATTCCCTTCATTAAGCTGCACACTTTTGTCCTTTTTTTGTTTATTGAAATATAGTTAATTTACGATGTTATGTCCGTTTCTGGTATACAGCAAAGTGACACAGATATATATGTCTGTATGTATATATATATATACACACACACAAATATATATCTGTGTATATACATATCTGTTTATAAACATGCCTGTTTGTACATATATAAGCAGATTGTATATAGTCTTTTAGATATAATATGGGCTTGGGTTGCCCATATATATAATGTATATATGGGTGACCTTTTTTCAGTTTCTTTTCCATTGTGGTTTATTATAAGATATTCAATAGAATTCCCCGTGCTTGTTGTTAACCTATTTTTATATAGGCTACCGTGTATCTTAAGTTGCACACTCTTCTTTTTTTTTTTTTTCCCCGTTTTTAGGGCCACACCTGTGGCATATAGAGGCTCTCAGGCTAGGGATCCAATCGGAGTTATAGCTGCCGGCCTACGCCACAGCTACAGCCAACGCCAGATCCGAGCAGCATCTGCAACCTACACCACAGCTCACGGCAACACCGGATCCTTAACCCACTGAGCGAGGCCAGGGATTGAACCTGCATCCTCATGGATCCTAGTCCAGTTCGTTGCTACTGCGCCCCAATGGGAACTCCCTGTTGTCAGATTTTAAAGGAGTATCGATCTGTCTTTGGAACCATTGGTTGGGTTTCATGGGAACTTACGTGTGTTTTCCTGTGAAATCGGCTGAGGATGTTGGATGCTCCCGGATTCTGATCTCTCTCCTGGGTCTGAACGTCGGGTGCTGCAGGGTGTAGGGGGGGCGAGGCTGAGAGAGGGGGGTTTGTAGTCACTTTTTAAAAAGTGCTGTCCCCAGAACTGTGTTCCTTTTTCTGCCCGAGGTAGGTGTGTAGTTCAGGGGCCCGTGGTCACCATGGAGATGGGAAGAGGGAGAAACAGAGGGACCCAAGGGCAGACAGAGTCACATGCTCGCTCTTGACCAGAGCTGCATTTGGGGTCCTCTGGGGCCAAGGGGAAGATGGGGTGGGGTTGGGGGGCTGCTCTCCCCTTCCCGCCCCCGTCGCAGCCCGTCGGGGGGCTGAGGCAGCGATTACTGTGCCGAGGAATCTGCCGGAGCTCTGAGCCATCTTTCCACATTAACGTGTCTTCTCTTTATCTCTTTCACACCCGAATTCAAATGCCCCCCCTTTCCACTTTAAGTCACTTTGGTGCTGTTTAACCTCTTTACCGTGCTTTCCCCCCTCCTGTCTCGCTCCTTTTTATACTAGTTTCCCCCTAATGGGTCACCTGGCCAAGACTGCCCCCGGCTTTGTCAGAGCAGCAATTAGCGCTCACCCGAGGAGGGGCTGCGCTCAGGGCTCCGTGGCCTTGGTGGGGACGATGGATGGGGCCTGACTGCTTTCATCTGCAAGTAGGTTATCCATTAGCACGGATGCCAATTTACTGCCCAGGCTCTGGCCAACCCCTCTTGATCTCATTATGGTGTAAATTTTCAAGATTGTATCACATTAGCTCAGGAGAATTCAGAACAGAAAAAAATGTAGCGGTGAAGTTTAAAAAGAAAAAAAAAAAGAGACCACAAGGAGTTCCCATTGTGGCTCAGTGGAAACGAACTCAACTAGTGTCTATGAGGATTCGGGATCGAGCCCTGGCCCCACTCGGTGGCTCAGTGGGTTAAGGATCCCGCGTTGCCGTAAGCTGTGGTGTAGGTCACGGATGCGGCTCGGATCCCAAGTTGCTGTGGTGTAGGCTAGTGGCTACAGCTCCAATTTGACCCCTAGCCTGGGAACCTCTGTATGCTGTGGGTATGGCCCTAAAAAAGACAGAAAAAAAAAGAAAAAAGAACTTCATCTATTTTCTACCCAAAACATTCCACTGTGTGGATACGAACATGTTCTGCGTCCATTCATCAGCTGAGGATTCTGGGTCATTTCCAGCTTTTCACTGTCATGAAAAATGCTGTTCTGAACGTCTGTGTATCAACCTTTGCGTGAACATAGATTTTCTTCTCTCATGAGTACACATACCTGCGGGTGGGATTGCCGGTTCTCGCGGCGACTCTGCTTGACATTCTGAGAAACATCCAAGTTGTTTTTGGGAGTGGCTGCACCGTTTCCGCCCCCGCCAGCGACAGATAGGCGTTCCTTCTCCTCGTCCTCACCGATCGCTGTTATCATCTGTCTTTTTCATTCCTGTGGCCGTGAAGAGGTGGTTTTGATAGGCATTTCTCTTAGGACTAATGAGGTCGCGCATCTTTTTATGAGTTTATGGCCCGTTTGGTATGTTTTCTTTGGAGCGTTTGATTTTGGTCTAATCAGATCTTTTGTTCATTAAAGTTTTTTAAATGGTGTTGAAGTATAGCCGATTTACAGTGCTGTGTTACTTTCTGCCATGGAGCAAATTGACTCAGTTATGTGTATGTCTTGTTTTCCATGATGACTTATCACAACATATTGAATATGGTTCCCTGTGCTATACAGCAGGGCTTTGCTGTTTCTCCGTCTTGTATATAATACTTTGCAGCTGCTAATCCCACACTCCCAGGCCTCCCCCCCCACCGCCCTCCCCGCCTTGGCAACCAGAAGTCTGTTCTCCATATTGGTGAGTGTCCACTTTTTATTTGGAGTTCTTGTAGTCGTTATTGCAGTTGTTCTCACTGAGTTATAAGAGTCCTTTATATACTCTGGATATAAGTCCCTTATCAGTTATATAACCGGCCAATATTCTCTCCCAGTCTTTTCACTTTCTTGATGATGTAGGCACAAAGGTTTTATTTATGTTTTTGCTTTCTTTTGCTGTGTTCATGGCGTGGAGAGGTTCCCGGGCTAGTGCTCGGAGCCACAGCAGTGACAACATCAGGTCCTTAACCCACCGTGCCACTTGGGAACGCCACAAAAGTTTTATTTTTGATGAAATCCAACTTAATCACTTTTTCTTTTATTGCAGTGCTTTTGGTGTCACATTTAAATAAATCATTGCCTAACCCCGGGTGGTGAAGAATTATTCTTAGATGTTCTTCTAAGAGATTTTATAGTTTTAGGTCCAACTTAGGTCTGTGATCCACTGTGAGTTAAAATTACTTACTTTTCCAGCAATAAAACATTTTCCCAGATTCATTTAGGTTTCAACAAGATAGATTTAGAATACCCTTGTAATACCCTTGTGCATTTTCTTCTCTCTTTTTTTCTTTTTTTGGTCTTTTTAGGGCCGCGCTCTCTGAATGTGGAGGTTCCCAGGCTAGGGGTCGAATTTAGAGCTGTAGCCTCCAGCCTACAGTGCAGCCACAGCCAGATCCGAGCCAGGTCTACACCACAGCTCATGGCAACGCTGGATCCCTAACCCACTGAGCGAGGCCTGGGATTGAACCCCTGTCCTCATGGATACTAGTCGGGTTCGTTAACTGGTGAGCCACGATGGGAACTCCCCCTTCTCCTTATTTTTAACAGTACGTACACAGTGGCCGTCACACGCTGGGCGGAGTCAAGATTGCGGAGACTGACGTGAGAGTTGGCGTGGGGACAGGCAGGGTGGAGATTCTGTCCGACTCTCTGCCACGTCCTCGAGGAGTGGGAGAACTGTCACACAAGCAGCTTGGAGCTGGGAGAGGGACTCTAGGACCTTGGCACCCGGCAGAAGAAAGTGTGACCTCTTGACCAGTATCAGAGGTGACAAAGCAAATGAACCATCAGAGAGAGACGCCTGGTGGCACGTCACAATTAAGGCATTGTGACACCAGGGCAGCCTGCCAAGCGAGCTGTCAGCAGGGCAGACAGTGCTCAGGATTTTTTCGCTGGGGTGCTGTCATGTAGTTTTTTGATAAAGCTGTCGCTCCATTCCTGTTTTCAGGTTTTTTTTTTTTTTTTTTTAAACACGCTACCCCTCACCCTCCTGCAAAAGGCACAGGCGTTTTCTTAAGCATAGCTTTGGTTTTCCTCCCCAGTCCCCCAGGGACCAGATATGATTTGGGGGAAAGGCGAGATGCTGGCCTGATTTTATTTTATTATTTACTTATGTGTTTATTAACCAAACAACCAAGACTTAGTGATGCAAGTTGGGAGGGATACAGTGATCTCCTAGTCTGTTTGTTCCCTCTTGAGGCATAAATCGAAAAAGCAAATTGAGGCGTTCCCTTCGTGGCTCAGTGGTTAACGATCCGACTAGGAACCCTGAGGTTGCTGGTTCAACCCCTGGCCTTGCTCAGTGGGTTAAGGATCCGGCGTTGCCGTGAGCTGTGGTGTAGGTTGCAGACACGGCTCGGATCCCGCGTTGCTGTGGCTGTGGCGAAGGCCGGCAGCTACAGCTCCTGTTAGACCCCTAGCCTGGGAACCTCCATATGCCGCGGGTGCGGCCCTAGAAAAGGCAAAAAGACAAAAAAAAAAAAAAAGAAAAAAAAGCAGATTGAGTTGTAGCCTGTCAAGACGAACTTTAGGACTCTGTAACTTGAGCCCTAGGCCGGTCTCAAAACGCTTTGGGCACTCAGCCAGAAATAGCTTTGTCCTACGGTGACTTGGTGACAGTGGAGAGTAACGGTGTGTTAGCCACACACTCAGGTACACTCTGTCCGCTCCGCAGGGAAGCTGGTTCACATTTAATGTTCTTCCATCCCTTGTTTTATTTTATTTATGTATTTATTTTATTTTTTTGCCTTTTTAGGGCCGCATCCGCGGCGTATGGAAGTTCCCAGGCTAGGAGTCGAATTGGAGCTATAGCAGCTGGCCTGCACCACAGCCACAACCGCGCCAGATCCGAGCCACGTCTGCGACCTACTCCACAGCTCACGGCCACGCTGCTTCCTTAACCCAGGTGAGGGAGGCCAGGGATTGAACCCGCAACCTCATGGGTGCTAGTAGAGTTCGATACCACTGAGCCACAAGGGGCACTCCCCCCATTTGATTTTAAAATCTTGGGGAAAAGTATTGAAAAATCAAATGTATTTGTCTCTTTGTGCATAAAAATAAGAGAAGGGCCATTATTTAACACTCTTGAATTGATGCAACAGATTAAATATGGAGCTTCAGTTCTCATCACAAAATGGTTTATCCACGGTTGGCCTTTAGACAGCAGTTCCTCCTTGCTGCCGTTGATGTGGGTGTCTCAGAACCTCTCTTATTATACATGGAAGTGCGCCGGCTCCTGACTTCGCAGGGAGCAGAGCCTGCATAAATGCACAGTGGATAGTTTTTGTTTTGTTTTGTTTTAAGCAAATGCGGCTGTTTGGTTTCTTCCTGCTAAGCCCGAGAGGACTTGATAGAAGCCGATTACCGCTGACGCTCAGAGTAAAGAGGCGACCTGAGAAAGGCTGTTTAGAGTCGCTCAGCCCCAGACCAACTTGCAGCTCTGGATCCTGTCCAGACAGCAGATAGAGATGTACTACTGAACCGTCTCTTGTCTGCAAAGGAGAAAGTCGGTCCAGAGCAGAGAACATTCTGGGTATTCGCGTCCCAGTTCAACGGGAAACCATACGATTCTAGGTTGGAACCCAGGACACTCAAATCCACGGTTAGTTTTCAGAGCCAGTTTTTGTGGTCTCCGCTCTCCGGGATCATGCAAATCACCCAATTCAAATTCAGCGCGGCCCCCACCTTTGAGAGCCTGCTGTGGGCTCAGCAGCGGAGATGCCACCTAAGGCCTGAGGTTCCAGCCTTCAGGAAGGACGACGGCAGAGGCTGGACGGTATCCAGAGCTGCAAGTTGGTCTGGGGCTGAGCGACTCTAAACAGCCTTTCTCAGGTCGCCTCTTTACTCTGAGCATCAGCTTTGTCCTCAGTCCACAGCACTCTGGTCTCTCTTTTTGTCTTGGCAAAGCCTGAGGGGTGACACATGCCTTGTGTCACGGGAATGGACTGTCATTCCTGTGGGCGGTTTCACGACCGACATCAGGAACTCCTCTGTCTGCCACCGCTTTACTTGTGTTTCTGGCATTTATGTTTTCTCACAGTGGGCCCTCTCTTTCCACGTGTGGCCGTTTTCCAAATGGTAGCAGCAGTGACAAACTGCCCCCGTTAGTGCGTCACGAATGGGGGTGGTTTCTGGAGACGCGTTGTGAGGGCTGCTCGAGCAAAGAGTGAGCCCTGCTGCCCTAAGCTCGGTTGAAGTGTCATCGCATTAGCCCCTTACGGTGTTTCTTCACTTTGCCTTATTGGGGGTGCAGATGAAACCAGCCGAACAACTTTAGTTGCCCTCTGGGATAAAGCAGCCTCACTGTGTCTCCGAGATAAAAGGCATTTCGACAGCTTGATGGTTGACAGCAGATGTTTTTCGAGTGTGACCCTAAAAGGTAGTAGGCGTTGAGAGTTGGGGGTGACGAGGTCAGGAGTCAGGACACTTAAGGGTTCTGGTCACATCTCTGCTCTGAGAGCCCCGTGGTAAGTGACTTACCTCCAGTTTGGTCTTCTGTGAAGGGGAGATCGTAATACCTGTCCTGGTTCCCCTTTAGACGAAAACCGAATGTGCCCATTGGCCTGGCTCAGTGGATGAAGGATCCGGCGTTGCTGTGAGCTGCGGTGTAGGTCGCAGGTGCATCTCAGAGATGCAGCTAGGATCTGGTGTTGCTGTGGCTGTGGTGTAGGCCTCGGGGCTGCAGCTCTGATTGGACCCCTAGCCTGGGAACCTCCATATGCTGCAGGTGTGGCCGTTAAAAAAACAAAAAACAAAAAACAAAAAAAAACAAGTGCGGTAGCAGAAGCGTCTACTCAACCTGATGTCACTGTCATTATCGTCATCAGAAGAACTGTGATAGTGTGGGGAAAGGCCCAGTACTCTTAGAACGATTTATTTCTCCAAAAATAAAAGGTGGTAAGAGCTCTGAGTGACGGGTGGTTTGGCTGATGAAGGGGAGCGCTTCTGTGCTCGCTGGCCTCTGAGCGGCCTGAGGGACAGTAACACTGAGGATTCGGGTTCCTGTCTTGACCAGAGACTCAACACACTCCTTTGTGCTGTGGGAGAATGTGGCCTGGAAGGCCCCTGGTGCTTCAGTTCTGTGCGCGAGAATGGGTGATTATGCTGGGAGGTGATGAAATGGTGACTCGGCGTTCATGGCTTACTGCTACTATATAATAGTAATAATAATGTTAAATAGTTATTGGAACATTTAGTAGTCGCCCTATAGGGTTGGCTGGTTAAGGGCCATCTTTGCCATTAAGCCAAGGCTGTGGGATTCATTCATGCTCTTGAGCTTAAGGCTGCGGTAGTGAAAGTTGTGGCTGAGGATTACTTTTTCGACCATGGTCAAGTGCAGCTTTCAACGATGAGAATCTGGATGAGGATGGCAAGCATCGAAATAGGAATCTAGAGGCAGACTTAAGACACTGTAGCACACAGATGTGGCTAATGAACTGGGCGACTGGGCGGGCGGGCAGTGAAGCCAGTGGCAGGGGCAAGCAAAAGCCCACCTCTCTCTCTAAACAGCCTCTGTTTGTTCCGGGGTCATTTTTCCCTGCTGTCAGGTCTGGGTTTGATTTAATAGCTCGATCTAAGAGAGATGTCTTAACTTTCCCATGATGCCTTGCAAATGAGCACTAAGTTTTGAGAAACTAGCTCCTCAGTAAATTCCGTTTACAAAAATGTCTAAACTTTAAAATTATGCACTGTTGTGCATCGCTGGTGGAAATGTCCCGTGTGCAGCCGCTGTGGAAAATGGGATGATGGCTCCTCAAGAATTAAACATGGAATTACCATGTGACCCAGCAGTTCCACTTCTGGGCGTGTACCCAGAAGAATGGAAAGCAGGGACGCAAGCATATATGTGCTCGTCCATGACCACAGCAGCCCTGCTCACAACAGCCAGACGGAGGAGGCAACCCATGCATCCACTGATGGGTGAATGGATTATATGTCGCAGTAATATCACTATAATATACGTTGTTCGGATGGTAACACAGTGTGAATATCTTTTTTTTTTTTTTTAGGGCCACACCCCCAGCATATGAAGCTCCCAGTCTAGGGGCCGAATCAGAGCTGCAGCTGCCAGTCTGCACCACAGCCACAGCAACGCAGGATCCAAGCCGTGTCTGTGACCTATACCACAACTCACAGCATCCCCGGATTCTGAGTAAGGCCAGGGATCGAACCTGCATCCTCATAGATCCTAGTTGGGTTTGTTAACCACTGAGCCATGAAGGGAACTCCACTATGGTAGATCTTATGCAAATTTTACCACAGTAAAAAAAAAAAAAAAAAAAAATACTGAATTGTTTTCTACTGTTTGGTGTTATCTGGAGAGTTCCCGCTGTGGCACAACGGGATTGGAGGTGTCTGGGGAGTGCTGGGGTGTAGGTTCAATCCCCAGCCTGGCACAGTAGGTTAAGGAACTGGCATTGCTGCAGCTGCAGCTTCGGTCGCAACTGTGGCTTGGATCTGATCTCTAGACTGGGAACTCTGTATGCCTCAGGGCAGCCCCCCAAAATAAAAAATTAATGGGTAATGTAGATAATAAATCTCTTCTTAGTTATTCCCATTCTGGAAAGTTGTCCTTTTCAATGTCATTTGTGCTAAAAAAAAAAAAAAAGACAAAAGATAATGATGTTTCCTGCACCAAGCCCATCTTCTTAACACTTTCATAACAAAATAGCTAAGAGTACTTGAAAGTTTCTCTCACTCTGCATGGTTGAGTTGTAAGGAAGCAATGCTTACATCAGGTTTGATACTAACACCTGACTGTCTTTAAAAATGTGATTGAGCGGGAGTTCCCTTGTGGCTCAGCAGGTTAAGAACCTGGCTAGTATCCATGAAGATGTGGATTTGGTCCCTGGCCTCGCTCGGTGGGTTAAGGATCTGGCGTTGCTATGGGCAGTAGTGTAGGTCACAGATGTGGCTCGAATCCGGTGTCGCTGTGGCTGTGGTGTAGGCCGGCAGCCGCAGCTCCGAGTCGACCCTTAGCCTGGGAACCTCCATATGCCATGGGCGCGGCCCCAAAAAGAAAAAAAAAAAAGGTGTGGTTGGGGTGTACTTGGGCTTGGTTGCCCTAAGGCTGTGTCAGTGTTCAGGTTCTAGAAAGTGGCTGAGGGGTTTCTTTGTGAAGGGGCCCCTAGATTAAATGTACTAAACCTCATCCCTCCCGTGAGATGTTCGCTAAGTTAGAACTTTGGGGCCCAGAGGAGCACCACCCTGTCTAGTGTTGCGGGGGTGCTGGGACCCTGTGCGGATGGGGTTTTGGACAAAGGTTCCCTCGCTACGAGCCCTTCCTGCTTTCAGGCGTCGTCAGAATCAGGCCACTTGGTTGGTGACTTCCGCTGAAGACCGTCTCCTGGATCGTTTGTCCAGAACGACTTGGTGTGCGGTCCAGGCTCTTGATGGGAGGACACAGGGCAGCAGCTTCTCGGTCGCCATTAGCAACGCCCCCAAATCAGCCACAGGCACAGGCGACACTGCAAACAGACTCTCAGTGCCCCAAGAGCAATTTCTGCCCCTCTTGAAAATACCGGTTCCTAATTCCCGTGCCTGGACGCATTTCGCTTTGTACCTAAGATGTCTTTTGCTGTGAGTGTCCCGGAGTGCCTTTCTTACATTTCTTCCGGACGTCACTAAAATGTCAGCGCGTTTGTAAGGCCCTCTTTGATTTGAAGGAAGTGGCCGTTTCCCTCAGTCTCCTGTTGCGTCCATCTCCCTGTGAAATATAGGTACCAACTATGTATAAATAGAAACGTGTTTATTTGGGGTCCTGGATTTTTCTGTGATAAGATGCCACCAAGATTTGGGGAGAAAGTTGGGAAGAAGTTACCCTTCTACCACGGGAAGCAGCAAAATCAGCAGCTAATGGATGATTGTTACCCGTGTGTGGAAAACCCTCCAGCAAACCCTTCGGGAGAAATGATTGGTCGAGGATGAGTTTGTATAACCTGGACGTGCTCAGTGGAAGATGTGACTGTGTCATTCTGATGGAGAGAAATCTACAAGCAACTCACCTGTGTTGAACCGCGTGGCCGTGAGTTGATGGTGCCGTGGCTGAACAAAGAAAAGGAGAGTCGGATGGTATTTGTCAGTGTGCCATATAAACTTCCGAAGGTGAGGGGATTTATGTGGACAAAATTCTCCCTGGAAGTGGGGCCGGTCATCAGCTGCCACGTCCCAGTTAGGCTTACCTGCTTGTTTATGGCCACTGTCCATCTTGATCTATTATTGGGCATCTTTGTTGATGAGCTGGGCATCTCTTCTAATGACGATGAGTTAGGAACTAGGTCACACAAGGTGTTAAATTTTTTGTTGTTTTGTTTTTGGCTGCACCCCTGGCCTGCGGAAGTTCCCGGGCCAGGGATCACCCGTGCCTCGGCAGCGACCAGGGCTGCTGCACTGACAACACTAGCTCTTTAACCCGCTGAGCCACATGGGAGCTCCCAGGTGTTACGTCTTTGGACTGTCACTCCTGCTAGAGGTACAGTTCACTAACCAGCACTTGTAACTCTTTAAACCCTGATTAGATCAAACATGGTTGCTTAATTTTCTATTGTGGTAAAATATACATAGCCTAAAACTTATTTTCAGTGTCCAGTTCAGTAGCATCAAGCATCAGGGCATTGGTTCATGGCGTGGTGCAGCCTTCGCCACTGTTCATCTATCTCCAGAACTTTTTCATCTTCTGAAACTGAAACGCTGTATGCATTAAACAGTAGCTCCCCACTGCACCTTCCCCCTCAGTGGCGGCTGCCTTTCCGTCTGTGAATTTGTCTATTCTGGGTACCTCCTGCAATATTTGTTCTTTTGAAAACACTTAATTAATTTTACAACGTAACGATTAACTTAATTACCTTAATAATTATCTTAACTTTCCATTCAATTACTGTTACTGTGGTCCTCAACATATAATTAAAATACTATATCCTAAAATAACTTCTAAATAGACTAGAGAATTAAGTGTAAGAAAAAGTATAGGTGATTATCTAATCAATGGACGGTGAAGTTTCCAAGCTCAGAAGAATGAAAGGCTGCATCTTAAGCATATACAATGTTATGTGTCAAATATATTTCAATTTAAAAAAGAGACAGGGGAGTTCCCGTCGTGGCGTGGCGCAGGGGAATGAATCAGGCTAGGAACCATTAGGTTGCGGGTTCTGTCCCTGGCCTCGCTCAGTGGGTTAAGGATCCTGTGTTGCTGTGGCTGTGGTGTAGGTTGCAGACACGGCTCAGATCCCACGTTGCTGTGGCTGTGGTGTAGGCCGGAAGCTGTAGCTCCGATTGGACCCCTAGCCTGGGAACCTCCATATGCCGTGGGTGCGGCCCTAAAAAGCAAATAAATAAATAAAGAGACAAAAAGAGAGTAGAAGGTTATCCCAAGAGAAAATAGGAACAGGTTTGACTACATAAAAATTAAACGCTGTATATTGGGAAACAGCACAGCTGGACATTTGATCAATGAAACCAATCTGGAGATAATGTAAAAAAATTGCAACACGATGTGTAATTTTTTTGTCAAATCGTTAGAAGTAATAAGATCCCAATAAATAGACAAAGTTAATGAACAGACTTTGCCAAAGGGTAAACACAAATAGCTCACAACTATGGCAAAAATCGTTCAGCTTCATTAGTTATCAAATGCAAATTAAAACATTGAGATACCATTTTTGATCCACCTCCATGAAGAATTTAAAAAATGTGCTCTTCTTTCACGGCAAAAGGTAAATCAATACGGCTTTTTTAGAAAGCAGTTTGAAAGCAAATTATTCCTAGCCTATGACCCAGTAGTTTCAAGTCTAAGAGTCTCTCTTATAAAGAGAATAATGACAGCCACAGGGATTAGTGCACAGTTATTTCCTCAAACATTGTTAAAGATTATAAAAAATGGGAAAGAAGCTGCACACTCAGCATTATGAAAATGACCAAGTAAATTATGATCGATCTGATCAAATGCCATGTGCTCATTCGAAATGACATTTATAAAAAGTTTCCAGTGTTTCGGGGAAAATGCTCATGATAAAATTATGCTAAGTGAACAAAAAGCAGGATGTGACATTACATACGGGGTATGTCCCGCCCGGTCTAGACAATGAAAAGCTTTTCAGGGGAAAAAAGTGGTGAGAAATTATTACCAGAGCAATGTGTCTGGCTGCTGATTTGTCAAGTATTTTCTCAATTTTTCGCCAAGGGCCTATATTACTTTAAACAGTACTTAAATTTTTTGTTCATTCTGTAAAAATTTCATTCTCGCATATCCTTTTTTGGGCATTTTTCTGTTGTATAAACCATCCTCTGAGAAGTTACATAGTTTTCAAACCGTATCCTGCTGAATCCGCATCTGTACTGAAGACTTTTTAAAATAGTGTCAAATCTTCCAGAAGAAAGGGAAGGTCTGTGTTTATTTTAGGGCCCCGTACAGCCCACAGTAACCCCTTCCTTCTGGGAAAAGGAGAGGAGGGAGTTCTCAGCATGGTTCAGCGGGTTACAAACCCGATTGGTATCCGTGAGGACTGGGGTTCGATCCCTGGCCTCTGGCAGTGGGTTAAGGATCCAGCATTGTTGTGAGCTGTGACTGTGGGGTAGGCCGGCAGCTACAGCTCTAATTTGACCCCTAGCCTGGGAACTTCTATACGCTATAGGTGTGGCCCTAAAAAGCAAGGGGAAAAAAAAAAAAAAGGGAGGGGAAGGATAAGTCACCAGGCCTGAGTTTGTGACCTGTCACCTGTCAGTCAGGTCTGGTGTACTTGACTTCTTCATGCCCCTCTGTTCACTGAGCTCACGGTCAGGTGTAATAAGTTGATTTCAACTGGTTTTGTATAAAGAAAGCTTATGCGATTATTATTATTATTCTTATTATTAGCTTCTTAGGGCCACAACCACGGCATATGGAGGTTCCCAGGCTAGTGGTTGAATCAGAGCTACAGCTGCTGGCCCACGACACAGCTCACAGCAACGCCGGATCCTTAATCCACTGAGCGAGGCCAGGGATCGAACCTGAGTCCTCATGGATACTAGTCGGGTTCGTTACCGCTGAGCCACAGTGGAAACTCCGTGCTTCAATTTTTAAATAACTTTTTTTTTCTTCTAAATTCCACATTTCTTCCCTCATTTTAGGGAAGCAATACATAGAGCTCATTAAGAGCCGGGTCCTGTTTCTTCTCAGCCCTTCACGTGTGTTGTATCTCAGGGTCCCCAGCAGTCCTATGGCGATCGTGCTGTTGCTGTTCCCGTTGAGCGGCTGAGGAAACTGAGGCACGGGGCAGTTGAGTAAGGGGAGAATCCTGTGTTCAAACCCGGTACCCTGACTCCAGAGTCTCCATCACTCTGCCGCGTTCCCTGATGATTTGAATGTAGGAAGCAAATCCAGTACAGAGCGGCCGGGGCTGGCATCTGATGAAGCTTCTCGCTAATCAAGGACAGAGGGAGATTTGGAGCAGAGACGGGGCTGTGACCAGTTTTCACTGGAGGATCTGAGCTTCGCGAAGCTAGAGGATTCCACCTGCACTTGAAAGTTGCCTCTTGCTTTAAAATGAGCATTTCTGGAGGTTCCCGTTGTGCCTCAGGGGTAATGACCCCGGCTAGTATCCGTAAGGATGCAGGTTCAATCCCTGGCCTCGCTTGGTGGGTTAAGGGTCCTGCATTGGTGTGAGCTGTGGTGTAGGTCATAGACTCAGCACAGATCCCACATTGCTGTGGCTGTGGTATAGACCTGCAGCTCCGATTTGATCCCTAGCCTGGGAACTTCTGTATGCCACAGGTGCAGGCCCAAAAGTCCAAAGAAAAGAAAAGAAAAAAGCGTTTGAGTTTTCCGTGGCTTTTGAGAATACCCAGATGATACTAACATAATTGCCAAAGCGGTCCACGCAGAATGCTGGGTAATTTGACTTTTGCAGGAAGAGAAGTAAGGTGGTTGCATCCGTGTCAAGTTTTGATCTCCTCTTTTAGCCTCATTTCCGCCCCGTCTCAGCCTGAGGAAGACCTGAGTCCGCGTCGTCATGCGAAGTGCATTTAGAAGGCTCACCCTTCGGAGTTCCCTTTGTGGCTCAGTGGTTAACGAATCCGACTAAGAACCATGAGGTTGTGGGTTCGATCTCTGGCCTTGCTCAGTGGGTTAAGGATCTGGCGTTGCCGTGAGCTGTGGTGTAGGTTGCAGACGTGGCTTGGATCCCGCATTGCTGTGGCTGTGGTGTAGGCTGGCGGCTACGGCTCCTGTTAGACCCGTAGCCCAGGAACCTCCATATGCCGTGGGTGCAGCTCTAGATAAGGCAAAAAGACAAAAAAAAAATGCTCACCCTTCGTTTCGGAATTGCTGGGGCGTTTCACTTTGCTGGCACGATGCGGGAGAGGGGGGCCTTCTGCCCCGACTGCAGCGCGCGGGGTCAGGGTTGTGAAGAGGCTGGCCAGACGGTGACACTGGGAGCTCAGCATATGGAAAAAACCAGACTATTTCATTGTTCACTTTTACAACGGACATCTCAGCCTGAGAGTGTCAACAAGCCTGAACTGACTCAGACCAAAAAAACGTTGGCCTTGTGCGCTTATCACTCGGAAAAGTAAAGATGCTTGTAATCAAGGAGCGGCGTTTTCTGGAAGAGCCCTGATCTGCCCGTACTAGAAAGATCGGTCATTTCCTCGCTCTGCGGTGAGGGTGTCTGTGCTGGGCCGGGGCTGTAGATTTTAACCGACCGCCGCAGTTATCGGCTGGTCCATAGACAATTGGCTGTTGTCTGTTAGTCAACATTCTATTATCCTGTAAGGCTCCAAAGCTTTTAGCATGGGGGGAAAGTGGAAAAAGGGATTGGGGTTAAGGGCAGCTGCTCAGGAGGCCGCAGCGATTGCTGCTCCATGTGGGCTCCGCGAGGATTTTTGGAGGAACCCATGAGCTCTGGGTGGGGGTGCGATTCCGTAACTGATGGCCTGTAATGAGCCGCCCTTGTGTACGTGTGCAGTTGGTAGTGGCGTGTATACACGCCCACAGGTTTCCTTTCTCCGCCTGCAGCCCAGGTAGACAGTCCTCTATTGCATGTGGTTTTGACTCAAGCAAACAAAACTTAACGCCCGCAGCATCTTCAGATTATGCCTCTTTTCCTACAGTTTATTTGGCACCCGGTTTGAGGAGCCCTCCTCATTCTGAGGTGGGAATAACGTTTTTTTATTCATCCTGCCTCTGTTTCACCAAATTTATTTATTTCAACCTTTTTTTTTTTTTTCTTTTTAGGGTTGCACCTGCGGCATATGGAGGTTCCCAGGCTAGGGGTCGAATGGGAGCTGTAGCTGCCGGCCTGCATCACAGCCACAGCCAGAGGAACATGGGATCCGAGCCCAGTCTGCGACCTACACCAGAGCTCACGGCAACTCTGGATCCTTAACCCACTGAGGGAGGCCAGGGAGGGAGCCCGCATCCTCACAGAGACTATGTCGGGTTCTTAACCCACGGAGCCACAGCGGGAACTCCTCACCATCGTTTAAATAGAAGGTGCCCAGCAGAGGTGGGCAGCCTTGTTCCCCCCCGAGGCTGTGAGAGGTGCGGGGCGGGGGGCAGTCTCTGAGCTGTGCCTCTCTGGAGTGCCTTGGGGGAAAGAGGTCACGGAAGCCTGAACCTGGGTTTTTTTTTCTTTTTTTTTTAAGGAATGGGTATGTGCACTTCGACATCTTAGATCCTTGCCTTTGCTCATCTTCCCAGACGGACGGTCCTCACCCTGGGCCCCGGTCAGCGCTGAGGGAGCAGGCAAGTCCTGTGCAGGTGCCTCGGGAAGAGTCCTGGGCTCGTCACCACTGGCTTCTTTATGGGAAACGGAGAGGCTGGAGCCCTTGTCTGGAACCTGAGCTTATCTTCGAGCTCCTTCCAGGATGTCTTTCTGTGGCAAGAGGATCCAGAACTATTTGCTTCTAGTGTTCTTTTGTCAGGTTTTAGGGTCTTATGTATCACGGTTAAAGACAGGACACAATGGGGACTTCCCATGGTGGCGCAGCATTAACAGACCCGACTAGGAACTATGAGGTTGCGGGTTCGATCCCTGGCCTCGCTCAGTGGGTTAAGGATCCAGCGTTGCCGTGAGCTGTGGTGTAGGTTGCAGACGCGGCTCGGATCCCGCGTTGCTGTGGCTGTGGTGTAGGCCGGCGGCTACAGCTCCTGTTAGACCCCTAGCCTGGGAACCTCCATGTGCCGCGGGTGCAGCCCTAGATAAGGCAAAAAGACAAAAAAAAAAAAAAGATGTTGTCCTTGTGACAAGACCATACTGATTAAACCAGTGGCGATTTACCAAAACCAGTCTGCTCCCAGTCTGTGGGATTCAGAATAGAATGTTTGGGTTTGGGGTCTGCTCCCCAGCAGATGCTGTGTGGCCAAATCCAAAATCCTGTTGATTCCACTCGGCGATGATCAGCATGGCATCATCTGTCTTTACTTTGGGACCCCAGCCTTCTCCTGGTCTCCTTAAGTCCATTTTTTTTTTCCATTCATGGCTCTAAATACAACTTGCATTGAGTTTTTCAAGGACATTGTCAAAGCTCTTGAGATAGCACTGATCTTCTCAAAACCCTTCACTGGCTCACCGTTGAACAGTGAACTTGCTGTAAATTCCTTTCCAAGTTTCATCCCACTACATGTTTACTGTACTGGAGGCCCGTTGCTGTTGAACTTGAGCTTGCTGCAGAATCACTTGGAAGACTTGTTAAAATATAGCTTGCTGGGCCCCAGCCCCAGAGTTTTGGTCTAGGAGAGGCCTGAGAACCTGTCTTGCTAACAGGTTTCCTGCCGATGCTTTGAGGACCACTGCTCTAGCCAATCCAGGCAGTTGTAGTTTAATAGACCTCAGAATTCTCCCTTGAACATGGAAACAACCTAAATGTCCATTGGCAGATGAATGGGTTAAGAGGATGTGGTATATACACACAATGGAATACTACTCAGCCATGAAAAAGAACGAAATAATGCCATTTGCAGCAACATGAATGGAACTAGAGACTCTCATACTAAGTGAGGTGAGTCAGAGAAAGACAAATACTATATGATATCCCTTATATCTGGAATCTGATATACAGCACAAATGAACCTTTCCACAGAAAAGAAACTCACGGACTTGGAGAACAGACCTGTGGTTGTGGGCGGGGGGGAGTAGGGTGGACTCGGAGTCTGGGTTTAGTAGCTGCGAACTATTGCATTTAGAATAGATAAGCAATGAGATCCTGCTGTATAGCACGGGGAACTATAGTCACTTGTGATGGAGCATGACAGAGGATAATGTGAGAAAAAGAATGTATATATATGTGTGTGTGACTGGATCGCCTTGCTGTACAGTAGAAAATTGACAGAACACTGTAAACTAACTATAATCGAAAAAATAAAAATTATTTAAAAAAAGAAAAACTAGAATAAGGAACATTGGTTTTTATAATAATGCACAAATTATATTTTGTTTTTTCTGGAAATGAAAAATAATAAAAGTAAGGTAAAAAAATTCTCCCTTGAATTTTTTTTTAAATTCTTTTTATTATGGTTGATTTAGTGTTCTTTCAGTTTCTGCTCTACAGCAAACCCTTGAATTTCTCTCTTTTTTTTTTTTATAATGATTTTTATCTTTTCCATTATAGCTGACTGAATTTCTTTTGCGGGCCGCCCCCTTGACTTTGAATGCAGTCTGGGCGCATTGTATGCATCACAGCCTCACTTCCGTCAGAACCCCCAGCACCACCCACTTAAGGAAGTGACTGCTGGTCCCTCCAGACGCCTCTGGGCACACCCTCCTCTGACAGGCCTGGATCCTAGTACCTCTTTCATCAGAGCCTCTCAGGTGCCTGAGTTACTTGTAGTCCATCTTATTCTCTCCTCTCGGATGGTGAACTCTTCAAAAGGAGCAACGTGTACCTCCTTCAGCATTTGATGGAGAGACAGTTTTTAAGAGGAGGAAATCTCATGGTTGATTCTGTTCTGCGTTTGTAGAATCTGGCAAGTTTTGAGACGCCTGAAGGGCAGGGATTGTATCTTGTTCCCATTTGACCCCTCGGCAGCACTGATTCCTCGCCACCCCGTAGAATGCCCATTAACACATAGTTTTGAATGGATTACGAGGCTGAATACTCGAGACATTGCAGGCCTGTGAGGTGAGGAGGAAGTTTTGCATGGCCTTCTCGCTTTTATGCTGTAATCCTCTTAGGAACTGTGGGCCTTCTGGGAGAACCTGTATTCTTTTTAATGAACTGGTGTGTCGCACTAACAAACCCATTTATTATCTTCATCCCTTCGCCTTGAATAGCATCCATCAGCCGGGAAGATCTGAGGAGGGGTGGGGCTGGCTTTATCCCCAGGTTATTACTTTTCCAGAGGAGAGTTCTTTGAACAGGGCAGTGAAGACTGAGCTTTCCTTTTAGCTCAACAGTTATAATGACCTTCTTGAGAACATGCACACAGACCCAAGAAGCTGCTTATAGCCAGTGGTGGTGGCTGTGTACCCACCCGCTGAGAAGACTGGAGAAGCAGGTACAAGCAAGGGAGAAGGGACTATGCTTTTATTTTTTTTTAATTGATTTTTATGTTTTTTTAGGGCCACACCCACAGCATATGGAAGTTCCCAGGCTGCAGCTGCCGGCGTACACCCCAGCCACAGCAACCCCAGATACGAGCCGTATCTGTGACCTACACCACAGCTCATAGCAATGCTGGATCCTTAACCCACTGAACAGGACTAGAGATCGAACCCGCATCCTCATGGATACTAGTCAGGTTCTTAACCCACTAAGCCACAATGGGAACTCCAAGTTGTTTTTTTTAATTTAATGATTTTCTGTTTTTTTTTCCATTATAGCTGGTTTACAGTGTTCTGTCAATTTTCTACTGTACAGCAAGGTTGACCCAGTCACGCATACACGTGTACTTTCTTTTTTCTCACATTATCCTCCCACCTGCTCCATCCTAAGTGACCAGATACAGTCCCCAGTGCTCTACAGCAGGGTGGCATTGCTCACCCACTCCAAAGGCAATAGTTTGCATCTACTAACTCCAGACTCCCAGTCCGCCCCGCTCCCTCCCCCTCCCCCTTATTGTGAAGGTTTGTTTCCCATTTGATTATTTCCCAGGGGTTTCCAGCCTCGGCCGGCATTCTCTCCAGCAGCCGCCTTTAATCAAATTGTGGGAAAGAAGAAGCTAAGGAATGAGATGCTGGTTCTGGAAGTTTCTCCCCGTTCCTCCCTTCTTTCCTTCCTTCTCCCCACATACTCGTTGAGTGCTTACTCCGTGCTGCTCACTCGGGTGCTCGCCAGGCATTGGGCTACAGCGGTGAGCAAAAGACCCAGTGCCTGCTTTCTCAGGAGGTTGGGATCGGGAGAGCAGGGTCCAAGTTCAAGGCTCAGATCAGGCGCTTGCTCAGTTGTGTGCACACAGACTTGTTACCTGTGCCTCAGCTCCTCCCTCTGAAACGCGTATGATAAAAATACTTACCTCAAAGGTTATTGTAATTTTATTTTATTTTCCTGTCTTCTTAGGGCCACGCCCATGGCATATGTAAATTCCCAGGCTTGCTTCCCAGTGGGAGCTGCAGCTGCCGGCCTACACCACAGCCACAGCAACGTGGGATCTGAGCCGTGTCTGCCACCTACACCGCAGCTCACAGCATCCTTAACCCACTGAGCGAGGCCAGGGACCAATGAAAACTTGGGTTTGATCCTTCAGACTTTGATCACTTTGAGTTCTCACCAGATGGAAATCTAAATATCCGTAGACCTGTGCTTGGTAGGGAGGCAGGTTCTCATATAAAAAGGGAAGGAGTTCCCGTTGTGTCTCAGTGGGTTAAAAACTCAACATAGTGTCCGCAAAGATGGGGGTTCGATCACGTTTCCGTGAGCTGTGGTGTACGTGGCAGACACAGCTCAGATCTGGCGTTGCTGAGGCTGTGGCATAGGCTGGCAGCTGCAGCTCTGATTCGACCCCTAGCCTGGGGACTTACGTCTGCTGCAGGTGCAGCCTTAAAAAAAAAGGAAGGAAAAATATTAGTGAATTTAAAATGCCCGCCCCTCCCCCTGTTGCATGCGCATATGTACGTCCCTCCTTCTTTGGATGTTAGGGCTCAGAGGTTGGATGGTAGTGGGTAGCTGAACAGGGGAGAATTTAGGCTGCTTCGTTGTTTATGGATTTAAGTCGTCTGCTCCATATGTCTCTTTATGCAGCTCTCATTCCGTCCATCCATCCATCCACTTGTTCATTCGTTTACACAATCCACAAATATTTATTGAGGAGCAGCTATGAGTCGTGTGCTTGTGCAAGGTGTTTTTGATAGTCAGCCAAACCTAGCTTTTGCCCTCATAGTTGACAGTCTAATCAGTGATAAATCAACAGCAACTTATCATGTGTCTACACTTGTTAACGTGTGTTATGTATGCAAGATGATCCTAACCCCCATAAGTAATGTGCAGTCTTGTTGCTCCCACTGGGCGTTGTTTTTTTTTTTTTTTTTAAACTGGCTTATTTATTTTTAATTTCAGGATGGGGCAGTGATAGTCCCAAATCTCATTTCTCTCGTCAATCTCATTTTCTCGGGTGCTCAATGGAGGCTTTTGAGAGGCTAGTGGAGCAGCACATGGCGTTCAGTGAAGAACAGAATTCCATGAACTGCTTTTTTATTTCCTTTCTGGTCTCTTGAGTCTGGTTGATCTTGTCTAGAGCCCTGATAATCTCTGAGACAAAATATTTAAATCTTCTTCTGCAGCTCTAGGGACTTGGAGGCAGGAATGTCGTGGCTGAAATCCTAAATATTTTGGAATATAATTAATGCAAGCGTTATACAGCAGATGCTGTTCAGCACAACCGCTGTCCCCAGAGAAAGTATCAATATCTTTGTATACGGAAATGTACATGGACTCTCATGCACTTCTCCAGCCTCCCAAATATGTCTTCTTGCTGCTTTGGGGGACTTCCCGCTGCGTCCCTCCTTCAGTTCCTGGTTACCTTAATATCCATGGTTATCTTTGTTTTCAGAAAAGGATGAAAAATTGTCACTGCAAAAGACTTACAGAGGCTTGAATGATTATTATTATTTCTTCCAGGGGAACTCGCTTTGTCATAGCAACCAAAGTTTTCATCAAAAGGAATGACTCTCTAATTGCTGAATTTGGACGTGGGCAGGCCCGATTCGGGGGTGATAGAATTTCCTCAGTGTTCTCAAAATCAGAATGTGGATGTGTAGGTCTGCTGGTTTGGTGAGGCTGTGGTGTTGGGCCTTTTTCAAATAGGGTGAAATTTGCCTCTTTACTAAGAGGCGTCTTTAGGTGAGGCGTTGCATTGATGCTTTTCTTGACTCTCATTTTGTGGAAGAGGTAACAGGGCTTTAGAAAAAGCTTTATTAACCCCACCCCATGTGCCCAGGACCATCCCTGTGAGAACCCGAGAAGAGGGCTTGTTGTCTTCAGTGTGTACCAGAGGCAGCTGAGGATTGCAGCAGCCCTGCCACTTGCTCAAGGCCACGTGGCTGAGACCTGGAGCCGGACTTGAGACCGGGCTCGTGGGTCTGGATCGCCTCCCCGAGGGAAACACAGTCTCGGCATCACCACTGGCTCACCTCCCGATTTTCAAGTTACTACAAGTTAAACATTCCAAGAGGCCAGGTCGGTTCCATCTTGAAATAACCCAGCTGTTAGCATGCAGATAATAGTACGCTGGAAATGAAACGGTTCCGGCAACCGAGCAAACGCACTTACCCGTCTGAAGATGCGTTAGTGGCGAGGGTGCAGAGGTCTTTGGGTGCCAGCCGGGGTTGTTAGGTGACTTGGGTTCTGAATCTTTGGCGTTTTCAAATTTGTCCCATATGCCGTTCACGTCCAGCCCCGCCCGTGCCTTCTCCCATGACCGCTGGGACTGGGAATCCAGAGAGATTTTTAGCCACCTGGATAATTGCACCTTTATAACTTTTCAGACAACCACCTAGAGGCAGAGGATAACTGCAATAAATGACTCGTAATTCTAGGTCTTAGATCTTTGCTCCAACATCAAACCAGCTTTCCACTTCCTTAGATTCACAACCTTAAGAAATCAAAGCTAAGCATTACCCAGAGCCATTATCTACTATTTAAAGCATGTTCTCAAATGGGCACAAGCCTCCTTTTTTAGGGCTGAGTGGAGCAAGGGGGTCCATTTCTAATTTTGCATGTTTTGGTCGGGATTTCTTTTTTTTTTTTTTTAATGGGAGGATTTTTACCCCCAGCTGTTTTTCACCCCAGAGGGATGATTGCAGCTGAGAAGGCAGCTTGCTCTCTGCTTCAGGGAGAAGCCTTTTGTTTCCTGTCGGGGGTTTTAAAGTTGCTCTGGTTTAGGTTGTTGCTGTTTTATAAGCCTGCCTGAATATTGAAAGGCGGGGGGCCTGTTGGTCTACGTTATGCTGGCCTTGGGGCATGAGAATTACAGAGCGGCTTTTTGTAGGATTGCTAGGCCAGCCATATGTACTCAGTTACCCCACTTTGAACGGCTTGGTCCTTTGTGCCACGTTTCCCCACCCCCAGCCCTTCCGTGCAGGCCGCCACTAGCTGCTGTGATGCACCTTCGGTAGGACCTGGAACTGCTGTCGGGGAGCGCTCCAGCCGGTGTCGCTGGTCCCTCGCAACACTCCCACCGTCCTCGCTACAGAAGGGGGCACGCTCTGGTGCACCCCCACCTGAACTCAATTTCCTCCAAGAAAAGGATTGAAAAGTTCATTTACACTGGACGACAGGGACCGAGGGGGTTGGCAGGGCGGGGCGGTGGGGAGGGGCCTGGGCTTTGAAGTCTTTGCAGATGGAGGTGCCCGTCCCCTCCCAGCTGTCTGAGCTTAGGAAAGTTGCTTGGGTTTGCTGAATGTCAGTCTCTCCATCCGGAAGCGGGCTGAAGTTGCCAGGAAGCTGATCTGGGTGCCCATCAGAGAAATGGGCATAACAATCATTGCTTCTTGCACGGGTTGGCCCTGAGGATGATTTCAGACACCGTAGATGTTTAACGTATGCGTATTATTTCGCCCTCCGTCTATTTTTATTTATTTTTGTGGCTGCCCCGTGACATATGGACAATCCAGGACAGGATTCAAATCGAAGCCGTAGTTGTGACCTATGCCCCAGCAGTGCTGGAGCCTTTAACCCACTGTGCCCGGCTGGGGATTGAACCTGTGTCCCGGCGCTGCAGAGAGGCTGCCCGGCCTGATGTGCCACAGAGGGAACTCCCCCTCCCTCCTTCTCATTTTTCTTTTTTAAATTTTTTAATAATGATTTTTATTTTTTCCATTATAGCTGATTTACAGTGTTCTGTCGGTTTTCTGTTGCACAGCAAGGCGACACAGTCACACACACGTATACATTCTTTTTTCTCACGTTATCATGCTCCACTGCAAGTGACCAGACATGGTCCCTAGTGCTCTACAGCAGGATCTCTTTACTGATCCTCTCCAAAGGCTGTAGTTTGCATCTGTTAACCTCAGACTCCCAGTGCCTCCCACTCCCTCCCCTCCCCCTGGGCAACCACAAGTCTGTTTTCCAAGTCCATGATTTTCTTTTCTGTGGAAAGGTTCATTTGTGCCGTATATTAGATTCCAGATATAAGTGATATCGTATGGTGTTTGTCTTTCTCTTTCTGACTTACTTCACTTAGTGTGAGAGTCTCTAGGTCCATCCATGTTGCTGCAAATGGCTTTATTTTGTTCTTTTTAATGGCTGAGCAGTATTCTAGCCACGGTGTATATATAATGCACCTTCTTAGTCCAGTCATCTGATGGACATTTGGGTTGTTTCCGTGTCTCGCCTATTGTGGATAGTGCTGCAGTGAACATGTGGGTGCACGCATCCTTTTCGAGGAAAGTTTTGCCTGGATAGATGCCCAAGAGTGGGACTGCTGGGTCAAATGGTAGTTCTGTGTAGAGTTTTCTAAGGTACCTCCACACTGTCTTCCATAGCGGCTGTACCAGCTTACATTCCCACCAACAGTGCGGGAGGGTTCCCTTTGCTCCACACGCTCTCCAGCATTTGTTGTTTGTGGACTTACTAATGACGGCCATAACCAGAGCGTCTTGAATATGGTTAGGAACAGAGTCCAGTTCCCGCAGGAGTGTAAGCCCCTGTGCTGTTCATGCCTGTGCACGCATAGCTTGCGGGCAGTCAGCCGTCAGCTCACGTCCTTACACTGAGATCTTTTAGGTTATGTTTGTATATCCTTGGGCAGTCACTGTCATGCCAGGCTCGGATGCCAGTGAAGCAAGGAAATGATGGGTGGGGACCTAGCCGGGGATCTCTTGAGGGGCTTGGAAGATGCTTCTGGCCTAGGAAGGAGGGACCAACCCACACTCCGCTGGGGCTTCCGCGATGCTAAGGGTTTGCATGTGGAATATTCCAACCGGAGCCCTCCGTGTATATACGACTGGATGGATCGCCCTAGAAACTGTATTTATTGGAAATCGTAGCAAAATGTAACTTCTGTGTTGTAAACCTCTCTTCCCTTCCTCTTATGGCTCTGTCTCAACCTCAAAGCAGATACTCCCCCTTAAGATTTCAAGTTTTTATCTTTTTCTTGTATAGGACTGTCTTTGGTGAGGGATTTCTTAATTGTTCATTAACAGCCCTGATTGGGGCAATAAAAGGAGTCAGTGTGCTTGTTCAGCATCTGCTGTAAATTCCAAGCCACCGGAGACTCTTGGAGCGCGAGGCCTCCCCAGCACACGGACTGTGTGCAGGTCGGGGTACCAGATCCTGTTAAAAGGACCGTTACTCTAGTTTATTGTTCTGATAATGCCGTTTATTCTTAGCAGAGGATGCCAGGACTCCTTCTATAATTCATAGTGATTATCGTTGTTAAGGTGTGTGGAAAGCATGCTAATTCCTGTTTATCCTACAGGATCAAACAACTAAGGCACAGAACTCACACTGCTTTATTGAATCTTCTAAGAAGCCGGGGGAAATAGCGCTTGAAGTACAGTAATAATAATAGCGATAATATGCTCGGCCAGCAACACCAGTTCCCGTAAGAATGATGTTGCAAACCACATTTCCTCAGTAAGTAGACAACTGCCCCAGTCCCCTTGGGAAGGCCAGGCAGCCCCGGGACCTTGCTGGTGTAGACGCCAGCACATCTTCCCGTATTTCCAAGACGGCCCTGCCTCTGAACCTTGTGCTGGGTCCACAGAGCCGAGCAGCCTTCCCGAGGAAACGTTGTGGAGCCCAGAGCTGGCTGTGCCCCGAGGGCCCCGTTAGGCAGCGGGAGCTCAGCTTTGCTGGGTGCTGCTGCAGCCGCTCCCTGTCTCCTTGGGCATCGTGTCCCGAAGCAGAGGCTCTTGGAAAGGTGGCAGGCAGAGCTCTGGGAAAATCTTCCGATCAGGTGTGGAGAGGTGGGGTCACTGGGTACAGAAATGGGGTGGGAAGCCCCATTCCTCGTGTCTGCACCCAGCGCGGGCCTCACTTCTCCCGTTGCCTGCACCTGTCCTTGGCACCCCCACTGTCTTTGCACAAAGGATGGCACATCTCACGTGATTGCTAAGTCGGTTTTCCTGGTGAGCGGGGGAAGAGGCGTGGGAATAGAAAAACGATTGTTGGATCAAAATAATGTGTTTTCTTGAAGTGTCCGTTGTGGCTCAGTGGGTTAATAACCCAGCTAGCATCCATGAGGAGTCAGGTTCAATCCCTGGCCTTGCTCAGTGGGTTAAGGAGCTGGCATTGCCGCAAGCTGCAGTGAAATTCGCAGAGGCGGTTTGGATCTGGTGTGGCTGTGGTTGTGGCACAGTTCCAGTGGACCCCTAGCCTGGGAACGTCCATATGCCATAGGTGCAGCCCTAAAAAGAAAAATAATGTTTTTTTTGTGTGTGTCTCTTTGTCATTTTAGGGCTGAACCCTCGGCATATGGAGGTTCCCAGGCTAGGGGTTCGAATCAGAGCTGCAGCTGCCAGCCTGCACCACAGCCACAGCAACACCAGATCTGAGCCACGTCTGCGACCTACACCACAGCTCACAACAACACTGGATCCTTAACCTGCTGAGCAAGGCCAGGGATCGAACCCGCAACCTCACGGCTCCTAGTCGGATTCGTTTCCGCTGCGCCACAACGGGAACTCCACCAGTGTGTTTTCATTACACACCAAGATGAACTTGACAGTAGAAGCACAACTTCAGGCTGGGGAGTGGGCTAAGGTACAGTCACACATAGCGAAGCTGGCAGTTGCTGATGTAAAGGATGAACCAACAGTGGCTGCTTCAAGGAATGAGATGCGCCTCTGGTGGAGGGGCTGAGAGAATCCCAGAGAGGGTCTGTGCACGTCGGCTCTCACCCCGGATGGTGAAGCCGCCGCCGAGGGCAGCTGTGCATATCGCTTGTGCTCCGGGTGAGGCTGTCTCAGGGCGGGGCCGGCAGATTCCCAGGCACCCTCTGCCTGCGGGCCACCTCTGCTCCCTCTTGCTCTGCTCTTTAAAAAAGCAAATATCTTGGGAGCTCCCTGGTGGCTTAGTGGGTGAGGGACCCGGCACAGTCAGTGCTGCGGCACAGGTTCCATCCCTGGCCGGGGATCTGCATGCCGCAGGTGCAGCCAAAAATAGATGAATCAATAAAGATTGATTTATGAAAAATTATGTTTAAGTGGGAAATTAAAACCTGTCTGTTCATAAAAGTGATATATATCCAATATAGAGAATGTGGAAAATGTAGAAAGAAACCAAGCATATAAAATCATCTATAACAACACCAGACAGACTACAGAATTAAGAGTCCAAGTAACTTATTTACTTATTTTTTTGCCACACCTGCA
>PVHT020000118.1:2023486-2103446 GCA_004024745.2 Catagonus wagneri
AAAGATTGATTTATGAAAAATTATGTTTAAGTGGGAAATTAAAACCTGTCTGTTCATAAAAGTGATATATATCCAATATAGAGAATGTGGAAAATGTAGAAAGAAACCAAGCATATAAAATCATCTATAACAACACCAGACAGACTACAGAATTAAGAGTCCAAGTAACTTATTTACTTATTTTTTTGCCACACCTGCAACATTCAGAAGTTCCCAGGCCAGGGATTAAACCCATGCCACAGGAGTGACCCGAGACACTGCAGTGACAACACAGGATCCTTAACCCAGTGAGCCACAAGAAAACCCCCATTTGTGTCATATTTTAGAGTCCACGTGTGAGTGATATCATATGGTATGTGTCTTTCTCTTTCTGACTGACTTTGCTTAGTATGATCATTTCTAGTACCGTTGATATTGCTGCAGATGGCACTGCTTCATTCTTTTTTACGGCCGAGTAATATTCCATTGATTATATATGTACCACGTCTTCTTAAACCTGTCTACTGTTGACGGGCCCTTGGGCTGTTTCCATGTCTTGGCTGTTGTGAATAGTGCTGCATTGAACATGGGGATGCATGTATCTTTTTGAATTATGGTTTTGTCTGGATATAGCCTTTTGACACTTAAATGGCGTCTCAGCCCAGCCCCTCAGAGGGAGGAGCCCGTGGCCCTGAAGGCTAGAATGGTGCTGGCACAAAGAAGGGGAGAGCAGAGCAAGTGAATGAAGTGAACAAATAGAAGGCGTGGAATTTAGGCAGGACTTACCATAGGAAGCATGATAGAATTTCTGGGGCGTTCACACTGACTGAAACCATGGAATGGTCTGCATTCTGAATGGTTTGGGAGGGCTCGTCTCCTCTGCCAGGTTACTGGTTCTGTTGTCGCTGCCCACCTCCCCGTGGCTACTCTCTCTCACACACACTTTTCACACATCACTTTTTTTTTGGTATTTTTAGGGCCACACCCGCGGCATATGGAGGTTCCCAGGCTAGGGGTGCAATCAGAGCTGCAGCTGCCGGCCTGCACCACAGCCACAGCAACGCAGGATCCAAGCTGCATCTGTGACCTTACACCACAGCCCACGGCAACACCGGATCCTTACCCACTGAGCGCGGCCAAGGATCGAACCTGAATCCTCAGGGACACTAGTTGTGCCCTTAGCCCACTGAGTCACGGTGGGAACTCCAGCACTCATCACAGTTTGAACATCCTTTGTGGTAAAGAAAAGCTTCTGTCCTGCATCAGTCAGTTCCTAACCAACTGCAAACGCTGCCGGCTCTGCCGCAAAACGTAAGCACAGAGGCGGCGGCAGCCCTTCCGTCTGCCTGGGGGCTGCAGCGCCGGCCGGGAGCTGGGGAGAAATCCTGGAGGGCGAGTTCTGCAGCCGGAGTCCTGCCACCACGAGACCCTTTGCTGGTTTTCTTCTCCGGCTGTTTTCTCTACAGATAATTCTCTGTTCGCTAATGAAAGGGCTGCTCTCCCAGCCTCACCTCTGTGCCAGGGACATTTTCTTGGCCGTGGCAACCAGAGGGAGAGACTCTGGCAGGGGCACTCTTCTTGGCCAGCGGTGAAATAACCGAGGATTGCACGTAATTGCGGAAAGCAATTTTGAATTTTATTAATGAGGTGCTCCAAACAGCGTCTTTTAGCCCATTGTCCCACTTAACAGCCAATTCACTGGAGTTCAGGCAGCTGCAATTTCCATTTAGCATCCCCCGGGGGTGGCAGCAGGCCCTTGGGTTCTGTAATTGACACAAGTTGGTCATTTTCGGGGGGTGGTTCTGTCTCTGGGTGTAAGATAAACAGACTCGTTGGAGAGCTTGCATTGATGTCGCCTCCTCCAGCCGGCCGCTGGGGTTGTTTTCTTTCCCGGGGTCAAGGGACAGGCTCAGGAGGTCCTCGTGGTAGTGTAACTGAGGAAGAGGCTGGGGAGGCAAAGGGAGAAACCGTGTCTGCAAGGTGATACTTCTTTCATTTGCTTCCTCCCACCCAGCGTCCAGCATCTCCAAGCTGAGTCGATTTTTAGGGTACGTGGCAAGGTTTCTGGGGTGAGGGTGGAGGTAAGGTGGTAGGGGCGGGGGCGCACTTGCTGGAGTGGCCGTAGGCTACCGTTGCCCTCAGCGTCACATCAAAAAAGATGACATATGGAGTTCCTCTTGTGGTTAAGCAGGTAAAAACCCGACTAGTATCTGTGAGGATGCGGGTTTGACCCCTGGCCTCGCTTAGTGGGTTAAGGATCTGGTGTTGTCGTGCGCTGCAGTGTAGGCTGCAGGTGGGGCTTGGATCTGGCATGGCTGTGGCTGTGGTGTAGACTGGCAGCTGCAACTCTGATTTGACCCCAGCCTGGGAACTTCATGTGCCATGGGTGCAGCCCTAAAAAAATATATATATATATGTAACATGTATGCCACATATGGGTCACCGTGAACTCGGGTAGCCCAACTCCTTCCTTTCAACATGCTTACCACCAAAACCAGTGGCTGCCTTGGTGTGTTTCGTTGTGGCGCCATCTGCTCCGTGAGGGGCGCTCAGGGAATAGGAAGATGAAACCCGCTGCCCCTCTCCTGGGCTGTGTTGCATGCTACCGTCGCTGTTTATTTCCCAACCAGAGCAGAAGCTTCTGGAGGTCAAGGACTCTGTCCTCCCTGTCCTGTCTTTGGATCTTCTGCAAAGCCTAGGACACGGTAGACATTTAGAGGATGCTGGCAGATGGATTAATCCAGTGGAGGAGAGAAGACAAGTGGGGATATCGACGCGGATCTGAAAAAGAAAGAGCCCGTGATGAGACCTCCCAGGAGGGGACAGAAGCGGAGGTGGGGCTCAGACAGTAAAGGTGCCTCGTTTGTGTGGCGCGAGCCGGGAGGGCTTCCCGGAGAGGCTGCCTGGACGGTGGATGAGGTGTCGACAGGGGAGTGCAGGCCGGGCCTCGCAGGTGCAGATTCAGGTAACGTGCATGCGTGTCAGAAACAATGCGGGGTGCCCTTGGCTTTGATTGAGAATTAGACATGTGCAGGGAGATAGTTGGAGGTCTCAGGGGACATGCAGGTTGGGGGCAGGTCATGGGGTGCTGAACGCCAGGCTAAAGATGGGACTTGATTGACTGGCCATGAGGCTTTTCAAAGGGTTTCGAGGAGTTCCCGTGTGGCTCAGCAGAGTTAAGGATCCAGCATTGTCACCTCAGTGGCTCGGGTCACTGCAGTGGTGCGGGTTTGGTCTTTGGCCAGGGAACTTCTGCAGGTGTGGTCCCCACCCCCCAAAAAAGGGGGTTTTGAATGTCAGGTCACGTGGTCACTCATAGCTGCGGTAGAGCCTGGGGGCTTTGTGGAAGATGGAAGGGGGGGCCGATGACTTTCAGGGTGTGCCAGGAGCCGCAGCGACACAGGAAGGAGAATCATTAGAGAACCATCTTGAATAAAGAAGCAGTATTCTCTTGTTTGGGGCATTTTATTTTCTTCCTCAGCAGGGTTGGGCCTGGTGTCATTTCTGTTCCGAGGACCCAGGGTCGGTTGGCATCCAGGCTGGAGAATGAAAGCCGTTCCCAGGGGAGGTGATCGCGAGGGCGGGCGAGGCTGGACCCACGGAGCCGGGGAGCCTCCGGGGCGCACGTGGGGTCTTTCTGTCTCCGTGCTGCATGGGGAACTTGGCGGGTTGCCCCGGGCAGTTCCCCACTCGGCTCGCAGACCCTTCTGCGCACGGCAGGAGCTAGGCTGTTCCCGCGAAGGCGTCTGGAGCCCGGGGTCATCCCTCCTTCCCCAGAAAAACCTTCAAACCCAGGAGATGCTTTCCTAAGACGCGTCGGCGCCCCCGGCCCCACCCTCTCTTCTCCCCCCCGCTGATGTTCCCTTCTCCTCCGCAGACCGCAGCCTGCTTTGTTTTCCGAGACCAAAAATATATCCTGGGGAAGAATGGCAGTTTTAAAGCCAACACCAAGGGAGTGTTGGTACGGGGTGTGTGCTTTCTCATGGCGATGCTTCCTGGCCATGGGGCCCCAAAGAGGAAGACTAGCCAGCTGCTGCCAAACGCAGGACTCCCTTGTGAGTGGAGAGACCCAGCTTCCAGCCAGCCCGGGGGGCTGCTTGGCTGGGTGTGGGATGGGAGCCGTCTCCACAGGGTCCCCAGATAGCTGTCTGAGCCCCTGTGTGGCCTGAGGCTGTCCCCGTTAGGAACACAGTGGAAAGTCTCTCCTGGCCCAAGGGCCACCCTCCACGGGGGTGGGGCCACCCCACCACACAGCTGTCTGGCTTTCCACCCCCTGATAGAACCAATGGCAAGCAGGAGTTCCCGCTGTGGCACAGTGGGATTGGCGGCATCTTGAGAATGCTGGGATGCAGGTTCGATTCCCAGCATAGTGGGTTAAGGATCCAGTGTTGCCACAGCTGCGGCTTAGGTCATGACTGCAGCTCGGCCCTGATCCCTGGCCCAGGAACTCTATATGTGGTGGAGGCGGCCCAAAAAGATCAGAAAAAAAGGAAAAAGTTATCTGGCTCTGGAGGCCGGTACCCGGACATAGTGCGTTTGGAGCTTTTCATCTCAGAAGCACCTTCCCGACATCCAGGTTGGGAGAGGAGCGTACTGTTTGTCTCCACTGCCAAGAGTGGGAGTCGGGGCCTGGAGAGCTGAAGTGGCTGGCTGGTGATGACAAAGGAAGTGGTGGAGCTGGGGCCTGAAATGCTGCGTCCCCGAGGGACCCCCGTCACCTCTCCAGCCCCGCTCCCCTCTCCTCTCGGGGTGGATACGAACCCTTTAGGCTCCTTTCTCTCGTCCGCCCCGTCCCCCACCATTCCACGGCCCTCTGACATTCTTCTCGCCCCGCCGATCAATAGGTTGCGATTCTGGAGCGAGTTTAGAGGGGAGAACGAATGCAGGAGCCCCCTTCTCCTCCTCCGCCCGGGACACAGCCTTGCCCGGCGAGCATCCTACGGGGTGGACTGGCTTGGCCTCTCTCCTTGGAGGCCTGGAAGGGCAGCGGCCCGCTGGGCTGTGTCCAGCTGTCCTGCCGGTGGGAATTCAGAGTCTGCCCTGGTTTGGGAGCCCGAAGCCCGCACACTGGGTGTAACTTCGCGTGAGGTCGCCGGAGAGGTGTCGGGGGGCGGGATGGAGCTGCCGGCTCACGGCGCCCCACTTCGCCCCGAGGCTGCTGCTCACGGGGTCGCCCTTTAGAGGAGCACCAGCCACTCGGTGAAGACTTAAGGCCCACGAATGGAATACGATTATTCTCCAGCTGGCATTTCCCGGAACTGTCATTACAGGAGGATTCCAGCCCTCTTTTACGGGTGTTCTTCCCGGAGCAAACACTGAGTGAGGGGCTGACCCAGTTAGTTGAAAGCTCAAGTTAATAAACAGCATCGACGCAGTTTTAGGTCTGTCGGCCGGTATCCTTTAAATTGGTGAGGTTTTTCTGAGGCGGGGAGAAACCCTCATGTAGCCAGGCAGTATTTATTTACTGATATTCCTTATTCAGTTAATTAATTTAGTCAATTAACCTTCTTCAATTTGGATTTCTTTTTGGTTCACAACAATTTAGGTCAATCTCAAGTTTTTCAGAACGAACCTCTGCAGGGGAAGAAAATGAAGAAGGTCCTAAGGGGCTCGAGTACCACAGTGAAGCCCCCAAGGCAGGTGGTGGGGGCGTTTGGAGAGGGGCCCTGGGAGCACGTGGGGCTTCTCCTCCCTGGTGGGGGGGGCGTCCTCTTTTCTTGTCGGCTGCCTGGTTAAGTAAACAGCATGTGTTATAATGCCTCCCAGGAGCTCACATTTCTTCGGCTCATTCTGCTTTTATTCTATTTTATTTGCTTTTTAGAGCCACACCCAAGGCATACGGAAGTTCCCAGGCTAGAAGTCAAATTGGAGATGAACCTGCTGGTCTACGCCACAGCCACAGCAATGCAGGATCCGAACCGCATCTGCGACATATACCACAGCTCACGGCAACGCTGGATCCTTAAGCCACTGAGCGAGGCCGGCGATCGAACCTGCATCCTCATGGATACTAGTTGACTTCGTAGCCCCTGAGCCACAATGGGAACTCTTCCTTCCGCTCTTAGAGTAGTCTGTGTTTTCTCCTCTCCTGGGAAGAGACCTCAGCAAACGCCTTGCTGCCAGGGACCCCGGGTGGCGACCAGAGATGGCAAAGACAGACCTAACGCAGCGCCGAGGAGAAGGGATGGATGGATAACTGGGGGAAAAGAAAGGGACCCGGCCTGGATAGTGGAGCCTGGCCGCCTTCCATGCGAGGAGCAGGCCTGGGCTGTCCATCATCCGCAGAATCCTCGTAGCCTTTCTCCGTCAGGAAGCATCGGCACAGCGCGGCTGCACGTGGCCCCACAGCGCACCTGTGACTCGCCCGTCCCACCCTCCTCATTTAGATGATAACCGATGTGGTGCCTCAACTCGACGGCAGGATTTCCTGACTGGGGACAGAGCCTGGGGCCACCTTGAGGTCACGGTCATTATCCTGGAATGCAAATTGTTCTCAAATTTGCCGTCTAAAGTGCCGTCTACTCCTGTCCAGACGTAAGACTCCCACCGTGTGTCCGTGCCCTTTCCCATGACATCTTCCAAGGGACCAGAGGCAGACGTTCTGTGAGCGGGGACATCTGGTACCGAGGTGTGGGGACCTGTAGACAGTAGGGGCGCCTCTGGGTTTATAATTTGGTGGAAACTGACAGCCGGGGGAGCTGCTTTGAGCCACTTAACTCAGTGCCTGAGGGTCCCGGGTCCACCTGGGTTCACACTGCCCACCGGTGTTCTCGGGGAGCAGACCCGGGCCACAGATGTCACCGGAATGGCCACACCCAGGAAACTGCTCTCTGTCACTGCTGTGTCGTCTCGGGCATGTTCCTTCCGGAGGAAGGAGGTACCTTCTCTGCCTACGCGCCTGACAGGTCTGCGCGGCTCGGGTCTAAGTTAGAAGCCAGACTCTGTTTTAGGAGCGCAGTTTGTTTCCTGGTCTCTGTCCCCAGGGCACTGGCCCGGCGCCGTCCCTGCTTCGTAAGGCTGCTCATGTCGTGTGTGAAGGGAAGAGAACAGCAGAGGCGGCTCATCAGCCTTCTCTGTGAAGTGAAGCATCTGCATATGCGCTCAGGTGGTCGCAAAGCCTTCTGTCTTCACCCTGGCACATACCTATCATCTCATTCTAGGCAGAGTGTAATATGTTTTGTTTTTTTTTTAATTTTTAAAAATATTTTGGCTGCTCCATGGCATATGGAGTCTCTGGACCAGGGATCAGATCCGAGCCGCAGCTGCGACCCAAGCCGGAGCCCAGAGCACAGCCACGGCACCGCGGGATCCTTGACCCACTGTGCTGGGCCGGGGACCGGAGGTGCTGCGATCCCATTGCACCACAGCAGGAACTCCTAATACGGATTTTTTTTTTCTGCCTGATAGAACTCCACCAACAAGTGACATCCGAACAGAACTGACTAGCACCCGAAAAGGAATTTTAAGAGAAAAGCCTTTTCCCACCGCGACATATGTTGTTCTTACGGGACCAAAATGAACTGCCGACTGCTGCCCCGCCTCTGAAAACCTGTCCACTCTGCTCTTCTTTGAGCGGAGAGTTTCTGAATCCTGAGAAATTTCTTATCTTCTGTTTAGTGGCAGTCTTTCCTTTGAACGTTGTAACACGCATTTAACATGGTAGCACATGTGTTATTTCTCACAACAACCCCCCCCCCCCCGCCAAGAATCCCAAGTGGTTGCCTGGTAAAGATTCTTACCTCTGTTTTCAGATGTGGCAACTGAAGCTCTGAGCAGCTTCGTGACTGGGCTCAAGGCACGTGCTCGATGGTAATGACGGCAACAGCTGCCCGCCATGGCACACCTGCACATACACTCGTCACATCTGATTGTGAATAGTAGTGGCTGCCCGCCATGGCACACCTGCACACACGCTTGTCACATCTGATTGTGAATAGTGATGGCTGCCCGCCATCGCACACCCGTGCACGTACTACTCACATCTCATTCTGCTTCAGATGTTATTTTTAAATCTCTCTTCTCTAGCCTCCGAGCTCACGTGAACTAGAAATCCTTGATGTCAGTGTATAGGGTTTGCTATAATATTCTGACATGAAAATTCACAGGAAAATTAGCATTTTTATTTCCTCCACTTTCTGGTTTGTTCGTGTTTTATTGTTCTCGTCTTCTTTTGGTATATCTTGATTTTTTTTTTTCATTTTTTTGCCTTATCTAGGGCTGCACCTGAGGCATATGGAGGTTCCCAGGCTAGGGGTCTAACAGGAGCTGTAGCCGCCGGCCTTTGCCACAGCCGCAGCAACGTGGGATCCGAGCCGCATCTGCAACCTACACCACAGCTCACGGCAACGCCGGATCCTTAACCCACTGAGCAAGGCCAGGGATCGAACCCGCAACCTCATAATTCCTAGTCAGATTCATTAACCACTGAGCCACGACGGGAATTTCCTGGTGTATCTTGATTTTTTAAAAAAATAAATTTTATTGGCATATAGGAGACTTACAGTGTTGTGTCAGTTTCAGGTGTACGGCAAAGTGAATCAACCATGTGTAAGTGTTGAACAGATTTCCCCAAGCTACGTAGTAGCTCCTTGTTGCTGACTGATTTTGTGTAGAGTCGCCTGTGCCAACCCCAACCTCCAGAGCCATCCCTCCGCCCAGTGTTTCCCCTTTGGTGGCCACAAGCGATGTTTAGTTTTTATTGTTCCACCTTCCTTTTATTCTTTTCTTAAATGACCGATGCATAGCTTCATTTGTATTTTCCTAGAATTTTCCAGACCTTCTCCTAGCTTCTGATTCGCTTCCGTCCTCCTCTCATTCTCAACTTCAGCTTCATTTAAATCAGTGAGTATTTTCAAAGTGCCAATCATGTTCCTGCATGACCTTAAAAAAAAAAAAATAGGACGACGAGCAAGACGCAGTCCTGTGCCTCTGAAGCTTATGGTTTACGTGGAGCCCGGGAGGACAGCTGTAAGACAGGCGAAAAGAGAGATGCTGCACAACAAAACTCAGTTCAGAGGAGGGAGGCGTCCTGTTTGTGGGGCTGAATACGGAAAGCCTTGGCGGAGAAGGCGGCTCCAACCTGGACCGCCCCGAGACTGCTGGGATTGCCCCTCGCCTTCCACTTGAGTCTTTTTCCTTGGCCCTTCCCTGGCCTGGCTCCTCTTTTTCCCAGTAAAACTCTTCGCCCTCTGTGTACACGCTGCTCGTCTCAGATTGTGGGGGAGGGTGTCCTCAGTGTGGTTTGTGCGGGTGCTGGGGGCTCCGTGCCAGTGGAAGCCTCCCCAGTGACCCACCAGTCGCCACCATGACGAGGTCTGAGGAACCTCAGGTGACTGGAACGTTGTGCAGGTGTTTGGAAGAACTGCCGCGGAGAGGGTTCGGTTCCTCTGAAGACCAGAGCTCCCGGAGTGTTGAGCAGGCCCCCCCCTTTGGGACTAGAGAGGTGATGGTGCTGGTCACAGAGCGAATAATGTCTCCCTATTCTCTTCTGTCTCCGAAAGCCAGTGGAGGCGTTTCCTTCTCTGCAGGTTCACTCACTCACTGACTCACCTGTTCATTCCTTGAAAACAGTGTCTGCCCGGTCCTGGGCATTAAGCTCACGGAGCTCCAGCATATAAAAGAGAACTGGGCCTGGTTTCTACTCCTGAGAGTCTTATGGTCCTTTGAGGATGGATTTGGGGCCTAGGAAGCTGGGAGAGTAGAAACTGGTCCTTTGTGTATCCTCTGTGTGTGTGTGTGTGTATATATATATATATCTATATATTTTTTTTTTCCTTTTTATGGCCGCACGTGCGGCCTATGGAAGTTCCCAGGCTGGGGGTCAACCAGCGGTCAGATCGCAGCTGCAGCTGCCAGCCACAGCCACGGCCACGGCCACAGCCACCAGATCTGAGCTGCATCTGTGACCTATGCCACGGCCTGTGGCAACATTGAATCCCACTGAGCAAGGCCAGGGATCGAACCCACATCCTCATAAAGAGACTATGTCACGTTTTTCACACACTGAGCCACAACGAGGACTCCTCATTTCTGCATTTTTGTGTTTCTTTAGAGACTTACATAATCAGCAGTGTCTTTCTGGACTTAGAGAATTTGAATTCGCGCCCTCTGCCTTCATCACTTAGAACGGCACACCTTTGACGTGACCTAATCTTCCTGTCAAGATATCATAATAAAAGGAGTCTTAGTTATATTACTCGTTGTTTTCTTTAAAAGAAATCCCTTTTCCTTGAGTCTGGTTTTTCTTGGCATTCCTTGCTTAAAAAAATAAATCCATAGCACTTCGCCCCACATTGCAGGGGCATCTCAGGAAGATAAGGCACCGTAGCTTTTCACGCAGCTCCTTGCAGGAGCAGATGTCTCAAGAGCAAGATCTCGCACTCGGGCTCACCAGCAGGGTAAACTCCGAGAGCGCGACAAGGCTTCACCCCGCCCTGGCCCACCCTGCCCTGGGGCACTCCCAGAGGACCACAGGCAGTTCACGTCGCAGAATATTGCTTCTGTGACCATAGCACCTAACTCTTAAAAAAATAAAACTGCCCCTCAAGGCAAAAACATTTCACTTATTTTCCTTTGAATGAGTAGCTTGTTTCTTAAAATGAGCCCGGTGGCTAAATCTAGATTGCGTGCAGGCAAGAAAAACTGATTTATTGTAGCCCCGCGCAGAGTGTGCTGTGGGTCCCAGGAGTTACCTCCAGATTCAAGCCGCCTGAGCCAGCTCTGCAGGGGGCACGCGGAGGCTGAGCCTGGCTCTTTGGCGGGTCGGCTCTTTGGGATCGAGTCAGGGCGGCGGAAAGGCTTCGTGAGGCTTAGCGATCTCCGGGGAGACTGCACCCCTGCCTCTGCTGGAACTGCAGGTGTTTTGTTTCTTAAACTGTTTTAGTGAGCAAATGATTCACTCTCTTGCCTTTTTTCGTATCTGAGCCCACGATATCACTATATTCTTGGTGGTTCTGGAAGGGCGGGGGGCTTTGAGTTCCTGACCCCGCCCGGGGGCGGCCCTGCCGTGGGAAGAACACCTGTCTCAGCAGGGAGCGCCCGGCCGCCACCGCCGCTGTGCCCGCTGCTCTGCGGCTGAGCTGTGATGGCCGGTTCCGCGCTGACGGACGCCCCGTCTGCTCGGCATTGACGGAACTCCAGAGGGGACAAAGGTGTACACGGTTTAAAAAAAGAAAAAGCCACGTCCAGTGTAGCTGTGAAACCGAGGAAAGCTTGTGCTGAGTGGAGAGGTTTTTAACTCTGAGAAGTTCCTTACCTGCTGTTCAGGCGTACTCTGTCCTTTGAATGCTGCAGCACCTGCGCTCTTTCTCATGACACCCCAGCCCCCCAAGAAGCCCGAGTGGAGATTCTTACCTCCGTTTTCAGAGGAGGAAACTGAAGCTCTGAGCGGCTTCGTGACTTGTTCACACTTTGTGGTAATGATGTAACAGCTGCCGGCCGTCACACACCTGCACACACGCACGTCCCTTGTCTCATTGTGAATAGCAGTGGCTGTCCTCACTGCCCTCTTCCCATCTCTTTTTGGTTATCATCACCTTGCCAGTTAGGTTTTTTTTTTTTTTTTTTTGCTTTTTAGGACTGCACTTGTGGCCGTTGGAGGATGCCAGGCTAGGGGTTGAATCGGAGCTACAGCTGCTGGCCTATACCACAGCCACAGCCATGTGGGATCCGAGCCGCATCTGTGGCCTACACCACAGCTCAGGGCAACGTCAGATCCCCAACCTACTGAGTGAGGCCAGGGATCGAACCTGCAACCTCATGGTTCCTAGTCGGATTCGTTTCCACTGCACCACAATGGGAACACCCACTTAGGTTTTAATATTGCCCCAGTTTTACCAGTGAGGCCCAGAGGCACCGGAAGAATAAGTGAGCTGCTCAAGATTAATTGGACGTAGTTTGGCATTCTTCCCCAAATCCCAATTTGGTAACACGATATTTGGCCATTTTGATTTGTGCCTTTTGCGCGGTGCCTCTGAAGAGAGCCCACCAATAGTTCACACATGTGCCGTGGGGGGGAACAGAGGGCTGAGGCCGTGGCCGGGACCCCCAGGACTCTGAGGCTGTGAGTTTTGGGGCAGTCCAGCTTTCTGTCTGTGTGTGCGTGTCATCTGAGCAGTGAAATCAGGCCCTGGGGTGAGCAGTGAGCCTGTGGCTTCTCGGTAGGGTGCCTACGGCCACCACAGGCCCCTTGGTCTGGTTTGTGTAAGGAGAGCAGACACAGGATCTGCAGCCACCCCCTCCCCGGCCCGGGGTGGGGGGGCAGCCCGGGTGCAAACAGAAGGAACAGCCACAGGTCTTCTCGCTGCTTGCCTTTCTGCCCATCGGAGAGTTGGGAGCACAGAAGAGGGTGAGGGAGAAAAAGCAGGAGCGTGTTGGGTGTGGGCCTGATAATTTTCATGCAGCCAGCCGTGGATCGGAATAGTGATTATCTGTGGGAGTGCAAGACCTGCCTTCTCCCTCGCCCCCCTGCCAGCCCTGGAGAGCCCAGAGGCCCTGAGTGCGCTGGGCGGGCCCCTACCAGTGGCGCCGCCTGGGAACGGGGCGTACTCCACATGCGGGCTCTAGCTAGGAATTTAATAAGCAGACAAGCACTGTACCTTTGCCCTAGGGCTTTATATTTCCAAACTGATGAATTAATAAATAGGATGAGCCTCCTTTTTTCTTCTTTTTTTTTTAGAGCTGCACCCGAGGCACATGAAAGGCCCCAAGCTAGGGGTCGAATCAGAGCCACAGCTGCCGGCCCACACCACAGGCACAACAACGCGGGATCCGAACCGCGTCTGCAACCTACACCACAGCTCACAGCAACGCCGGATCCCAACCCACTGAGCGAGGCCGGGGGTGGAACCCATGTCCTCATGGATACTACTGGGTTTGTTAACGCTGAGCCACGACGGGAACTCCGCTGAGCCTTTCTTAAAAGAAAGCTTGGGGCAGAAAAAAAAACCACTAAAAAGTTACTGGCTCTTAACTCCCGCTCTTTGTAGGTCTGACAGGCTCCTCTTGGCCACACCTGAAACCCTTTTCCTGGCTCCCGCCGCTGTTTCTGCCGTTGCCCTCACGGTTCGGCGGGGTCCTCACCGGACGGCGTGTGCGGGGGCAGCTTCTGCACCCACACCGGCAAGGCACCCTTTCCTGACCGTGGCAAGCGTCCGACCTGGCTTGCTTTATGTCTGTCTGGGAGGTGAAAGCGGTCACAGCGGGAAATGGCCAACGCCTACTTGTACTAGAAACCAGCACCCCAGCTGTGCCGTCTGTTTTCACCCCATTATCGCTTTTCCTGGCAGGTGTCCCCTTTCCGATTGGAGCTGGTTGTCTGGTTGTGGTGGCTCCTCATCCAGGCCACCGGGGCGGGCCGTGTGTGTCTCAGAAGGTATCGGGGTTCGAGCAGTTTCCACCCGTACTCCTCTGAGCAGCTCTGATCAGCCCAGACTCTGGCCGCCCCTTCCTCTGCCTTTGCAGGAGGCTTGCTGGGGCCGCCTTGCCGAGGCCCCTCGCCAGGTTCTTCCCCTGGAGTTTCTGGCGTCTCTCTCAGCAGCGTGTTGTCTAACTTGCAGGGAAGGCCAGCGAGCAATTGGGGGGTGGGGCCAGAGAATAAGAACAGGGCGGTGATTTCCTCCTTAAGAATTCTTTGGAGTTCCATGAGGTTGCTGGTTTGATCCCTGGCCTTGCTCAGTGGGTTAAGAATCCAGCATTGCCATGAGCCGTGGCATAGTTCGCAGATGTGGCTGGGATCCTGCGTGACTGTGGCTGTGTGGTAGGCCGGCAGCTGCAGCTCCAATTCGCCTAACCTGGGAACTTCCACATGCTGCAGGTGTGGCCCTATAAAGCAAAATAAATAAATAAGTGAATAAATAAATTTATTTCTTTGTCTTCCTTTTGACAGTTTAGATGAACAGTAATTTGAAGGTATAAACCTTTAGGAGTTCCCATCATGGTTCAGCAGAAACGAATCTGACTAGCATCCATGAGGACGCAGGTTCGATCCTTGGCCACACTCAGTGGGTTAAGGATCTGGTGTCGCCTTGAGCTGTGGTGTAGGTCGCAGACGCGGCTTAGATCCCACGTTGCTGTGGCTGTGGCAAAGGCCGGCGGCTACAGCTCTGATTGGACCCCTAGCCTGGGAACCTCCACATGCTGCTGGTGCAGCCCTAGAAAAGACAAAAAACAAATAAACAAAAAAGCTTGAGTTTAAATCTTTCATATGTGTTCACCTTTCTCACAGTAACCCTGTGGGGTTTTAAGGTCAGAAAGATTCTTACTGGCTCCGTTTTTCACAAACGCGGGGACCGAGGCTCAGAGAGGTCAAGGGACCAAAGGGACGGAGTGCAGGGTCCGCCATCGTCACATCCTCCGCTCCCAGCGCTCCTCTCGCTTTGGGTTTGGGAAGCCTGGTCTCCCAGCGCGGTAGGTCGGCTCCCAGTTTGGGGGCTGCGAGTGGTAAGGAAGTGGGTGGGTGTCAAATTTCAGCGCAGTTGTTCATCCTGATGGCGCGGGAGGGAGGACGAGGAGTCCCCACGGAGCTGCAGCCCATGACAGAGCGCGTCCCGAAGGATCAGGTGTGTGGCTGTGTGCTGTCCAGTAAAGTGTGTGTGTCTCTGTGTGTGTGTGTGTGTGTCTGTGCACGGTGGGGGCTCCGGGCGATCGGTTCTTGGGGGCTTGATAGCTGTCCTTGGGAAAAGAAAAAAAAAAAGGTTGAGTTCTTACAGCTGGTTTTCTTTAACGACCAGCCGCACCAGCATTGTTCCAGAGAGCCACAGAAATTCCAAACACAATGGAAATTCCAGGCGTGCGGGGTGCGGGTTTGGGGGCCCGGAGTGGGTGCGGCCAAGCCTGAGCTCCCCCAGTAATGAGTTTCACACAGGCGCCCCCGTCCTCGATTTTTGTCTGCGAGATGTTCGGATTGAAGCCTGGGAAAGAAGGGCGCTGGGAAGGAACAAGCCCCAGGGATTAGCGGAGCCTGTAAAAACCGACTCCAGCCAGGACGGCCCTCCCACGTACCGGGGTCCGAGGAGACACACGCTGCCAGCTTAGCCCCAGAGTGGCATGTGTACATGCGGGTTGGTTTATGAGAGATTGAGTTTTTCCTCTCCAATTTTAAAAAATGTGCAGTCTCTATCCAAATATTATCAAAACGGCAGCAACAGTCATAGCAAACAGGGGAGCTAATGTCACCGACAGGTCTTGTGGGGTCAGACTAAAGAAAGAAAAGGGACAGATGAACAGAGCAAACAGCAGCATCTTTTTTTTTTGCCCTTTTTCTTTTTAGGGCTGCGGCTGTGGCTGCAGCATATGGAGGTTCCCAGGCTAGGGGTCGAATCAGAGCTGCAGCTGCCGGCCTGCACCACAGCCACAGCAACGCCAGATCCGAGCTGTGCCTGCAGCCTACACCACAGCTCACAGCAACGCTGGATCCTTAACCCACTGAGGGAGGCCAGGGATCGAACCTGCGCCCTCATGGATACTAGTCAGGTTCATTTCCCCTGAGCCACGACAGGAACTCCCAACAACAGCATCTTTTGAAACCATTTTCACATTCCTGAAGGCCCTCAGCAGTATTTCTAACAAGCCCGCTGGCCCTTGGGTCAGAGGTGGCCCGACTTGCTCTGATGTTTGAAGGGAAGTGAAAGAATTTTTTTTCCTGATCTGCTTCTATTCTCACTCCCCCCGTCTTTCATGCTGCATTTACGTTCAGCTTCTCACCTGCCGGACTCAGGCAGGCTTACCAAACAGCACAATCGTTGTGGAAGTCAGTGTTGGGTTTTCAAGCGAAATCTCAAAAATGCCTTTGTTATACTTTGAAGCACCGGGGGGTCGGGAGCTCTGGGTTCTAGGTCTGGCTGTCCTGTGAGTTAATGAATCGATGGTCTGTCAGCGTTCAGACCTCGGCACACAAAGTGCGCTTACAAGGCAGAGGTGGGGAAAGCTACGGGGGCCCAGAGACGTTGAACAGTAATTCTCCCAAGTTGTGAAGCGCCTAAATCTGTAGAATGTTCTCGCATCTTTCACCTTTAGGAAGAGGAATGTTGTAATGGTTTAGAACTATTACATGCCAGCTTAATGAGGGGAGACAGAGTCTCGTAACAAATGGTTCTGGAATGAATAAGGCTACATAGCAACATATACACCAGAGGGGTTAAATGATTGGTGGCAGAAAATAAAACTCTCAAAAGGACTGAGAGAAAATATAGGTGAATTTTTATCTGATCTCATCCCAGGCTAGTGGTCGAACTGGAGCCACAGCTGCTGGCCTACACCACAGCAACCTGATCCGAGCCGAATCTGCAACCTACACCACAGCTCATGGCAACACTGGATCTTTAACCCACTGAACAAGGCCAGGGATTGAACCAGCATCCTCATGGGTACTAGTCGGGTTCATTTCCCATGAGCCACACGGGAACTCCCTGTTTATGCTGTTAAGCTGTATTGAAGCGTCGTCGTTTCACAGGTTGTGATAATATCTTCTGTGCACAGAGGGATTCACTTACACGTGCACGCACATCTGTTCTCTTTCAGATTCTTTTCCCACACAGATTATCACAGAATACTGGGTAGAGGTCCCAGGGCGGTGCAGCAGCTCCCTGTTGGCCGATCATTCCATATACTTCAGTGTGCATATGCCAGCCCCAAACCCCAGCCCATCTCCCCCTGCAGCCCCTTCCTCTGGTAACTGTAAGTTTTTCAAAGTCTCTGAGTCGTTTCTGTTCTGCAAATAAGTTCCTTTGTATTTATTCTTAAATCGAGGTATAATTGACCTGGAACGTTATGTTGGTTTCAGATCAACAACAAAAGGATCGCCTTTTTAATCCTAGATTTTAATATGAAAAATTTTAAGCCTTAACCTGAAAGATTTCCCTCACAGCCAACACTTGGGCCCTCAGCCTCTGGTTTCCACCATTAACATTTTGCTATATTTGCCTTGTCACGTAACCATCCATCCTTCTCCTTAGGTCAGGGATTCTCAGCGGGGCTGACTTTGTCCTCGGGGAACCTTTGGCCACGTCTGGAGAAGGCGGAGGCCAAATGCGGCTGACGTCCGTACGTCGCACAGGGCGGGCGCCACCACAGGGAATTATCCAGCTCCAGATTTCATTAACCTCTCTTATTTTTTGCTGCATCTCAAAGCGGGTTAGAGACACGCCCCCGGAAAAGTGCCTCTCCTGGCCCCTCCCCAGCCAGGCCCCCGCCACCACTCTGTCACGCCAGCTACTCTTCTGGCCGTTTCCACCCTAGGTTACTGTTGTCTGCCCTGGAATTACGTACTGATGGAATCATAAGATATATACCCAAGTTCAGTGCACAGCGGTCCTTAAGATGCGTTTTGCGGGTCTCGGGGAGTATCTGAAACCCTTTCAAAGGATCTGGATGTCACAATAATTCCCTAATAATACTGAGACTTTTTTTTTTTTGCCCTTTGTACCGTCGTTGACACTTACGTTGCTGATGCAGAGGCAGAGGAAAGTTGTTGCGGTTCCTCACCTGCATCTATAGAAAAAAGAAGCCAGTGTTAGCTAAGAGTGCCCCTGCTGAGGCTGGAAAAATGACAACTTTTATGAGATTTTGGCTCCTGAGCCTGTGTCCTCTTCGTCTCCTGGGACAGCGTGGGTCCTACCGCAGCACCGCAGGGCTGCGATTGCCACCGGGAACATGTGCGCCGTTTATTTGAGTTGACAGCTGAGCTCATGTTTGTTTTTGTTTGCTTGTTTTTTAATGGGACATCGTTTTCACCTGGAAGAAAATGACAGGTTTTGGTTTAGACTTGAGTATGCGGCAGAGAGGGTGCACTTGTCACTTGGAATAACTAACAGTGGAGTTCCCATTGTGGCTCCATGGGTTGGGAAACTGACACAGTGTTGGTGAGGATGCAGGCTGGATCCCGGGCCTGGCTCAGTGGGGTAAGGATTCAGTGTTGCCACAAGCTTCTGCGTAAGTTGCGGTTATGGCTGGGATCTGGTGTGACTGTGGCTGTGGTGTAGGCCTGCAGCTGCAGCTCTGATTCCAGCCCTAGCCTGGGACCTTCCGTATGCTTCAGGTCCAGCCCTAAAAAGAAAAACAAATAAACTAAAAAGAGAAATAACTAATCGTATTTGTCACTGTTGATAAAATTTGAACTTTCAAATGAAACTTAGAGTTTTGGAAACTTGCATCACCATGAGTTGGGTAGCTTCCCAACACCTAAAGGCTTTTCTGATGAGAATGGTATGGATTTTAATAAATGTGGCTTCTGAAATATTGTGTCATGACACGCATCAACATTTGGAAATTCTGGAGTTCCCGTTGTGGTGCAGCTGTTAACGAATTCGACTAGGAACCATGAGGTTGCGGGTTCGATCCCTGGCCTTGCTCAGTGGGTTAAGGATCCGGCGTTGCCGTGAGCTGTGGTGTAGGTTGCAGACGCGGCTCAGATCCCGCGTTGCTGTGGCTGCGGCGTAGGCCGGCAGCTACAGCTCCTGTTAGACCCCTAGCCTGGGAACCTCCACATGCCACAGGTGCAGTACTAAAATGACAAAAGGCAAAAAACAATACAAAACAAAAAAACCCCAACATTTGGAAATTCTGCATGACTCAATGAATCCTTATTTTTCAAATAGCCTGGGTATGATGTTACATCAGACCTGGATCAGAGTTGCATTCCAAGTGTAAATGGACTACTGCATCTCCATATAACACGAAAAACTTACTGATGTGCTCCTGGATGACAACTAACCTTTAAGAATCTACCAGTTGTGAAGTAAGTCAAACAGAGAAAGACAAATACCATGTGATATCACTTCTTTGTGGAATCCGAAATAACGATACAAATGAACTTATTTACAAAACAGAAATAGACTCCCAGAAAACAAATTTATGGTCACCAAACTGTATATTGAGAGGAGGAGTTAAATTAGGTGTTTGGGATAAACAGACACATACCACTGTATATAAAATAGGTAAACAAGGACCTACTGTACAGCACAGGGAACTGCGATCATTGCCTTGTAATCACCTGTAATGGAAAAGAATCTGAAAAAGCATACAGACAGTATATACATAGGGTATATATAAAGGATATATGTAGTATAACTGAGTCACTTTGCTACACACTTGAAACTAACACAACCTTGTACATTATACCTCAAAAAAATAAGTCTAAAAGAATAAAACCCCAACACTTGTGAGTTTCAGGTTTGTCTCCAAGTTGAATAGCCTTAATTATCTGAAAAGACTGTTAAAATACTCCTCCATTTTCCAGCCACATATCTGTGTGAAGCTGACTTTTCTTTATATGTCTTATCCTCAAAAACTTAACATGACAGATGGAATACGAGAGCAGATATGAGAGCTGCCCTATAGTCTGTTAAGCCAGTGCATGAGAAATTTGCAAAAATGTTAAAAAGGGCCATTCTTTCTTTTCTTTATTTTTGCTTGGGAATGTATAATTATTTTCCTAAAAATATGTAATTTATAATAGGCTTATTTTATTATATTTAAGTGTGTTTATATTTGTGTGTGTGTATGTGTATATATATATATATATATATTCATATATATGAATGTGTACACACATATATATGAATTTACTCTTTTTTTTTTTTTTGGCCGCCCCACAGCATTTGGAGTTCCTGGGCCAGGGATCAGATCTGAGCTGCAGCTGGAACCTATGCCGCTGCCGTGGCAATACAGGATCCTTTAACTTACTGCACGGGGACAGCAATGGAACCTGCATCCTGGCATTGCGCAGCACCAACCCACCCCTCTGGCCACAGAGGGAACTCTTGGAATTTCTTCATTTTAATTTCCGTTACTATTAAGCATAACCCACGCAAACACAGGCTTTTGAATATCCTCAGTACTTTAGAGTGTTAAGTGATCCTGGGACCAAAAACTCTGAGCTCGGCTAACTCTGCATTTAAGATGTACTGTGTTACTATATAAGCAGCTTATTCCTTTGCGTTGCAAGTTGCAGTCTATTGTGTGAATATACCACAGGTGGTTTATTCTCCTACCGATAGACAGACGGCTGCCTTTTTCTAGATTTTGTTATGTGCATTCTTGTGCAGCTTGTAACCAAGCAGGTGGGCTTGCTACCTGCTGCCTAAAGGAGAGACCAAATACAGAGGCAACAGTCTTGCAGAAAGAAAAGGCTTTACTGTGGGCAGCCAAGCCGGGAGACACGAGGAGGAGCTCGGATCCGTCCGCCCATCGGCTTTTCAGGAGGGTCCTTATCGGGGAAGTTGGGAGTAAGAGGGGGAAGGAGGCGCGGAAATCCTTGATGGAAAGTAAGTTTGAAGTATTCTCTGCACGGGAACAACTGCACTTCATGCCTCTTCATGGGTCCCGTGTGCAGTTCTGGAGGTGGGCCCGCGCTCTGTGTGTTGCCCCTGGGATTTTTGACCTTCGACGTCCAGAGTGCACTGTGGGGATTCTAGTCCCTCGCTGAGCCTATGTGATGCTTCGCTGTGTGCAAGTTGTCTCAGTATCTGCGGCTTCCCTGGTCCTCTGCCAAATAAGCACGGGGCTCTCGGTTTATCATTTTGTTGCTACGTTATGGGCCTTGAGTGGGTACATTACAGGGTATGGTTTCCAAATCTCCGTGAGCATGTTTGTGTTTCTCTAGGGGGGAATGCCTAGGCATGGAATTGGACCCATCACAGTGTACATATAGCTGCTTAATGTGTAAGAAACTTCCAGTCGGTTTACCACAAAGTAGTCTACCATTTAAATCCCCACCACAGTGTATGCATGTGTAATGGCCTCCTCCCTTTTTTAGGGCATGCCCTCGGCAGATGGAGGTTCCCAGGCTAGGGGTCTAATCGGAGCTGCAGCTCCCTGCCTGCGCCACAGCCACAGCGATGTGGGACCCAAACCACACCTGTGACCTACCGCACAGCTCACGGCAACGCCAGTTCCTTAACCCACTGAGCGGGGCCAGGGATCGAACACGTGTCGTCATGGATGCTAGTCAGGTTCGTTAACCACTGAGCCAGGACGGGAACTCCGTGAAGCTCCTGATTTCTACAGAGAGCATCTCTGACCTTCTGCAGGGGGACTAATGGAGACAGTGGGCTTCTGCTGTTTACATTGGCTGCATCAAGGAAGAGTAATGGCCCTTGGCTCCTGCTATTTCGTAATTCCTGTTGGGAATGAACAACTCCTTTTCTCTTGGGCTTCCCTTCCCCACCTAAGTCCTAGCATTCCGAGCTGCGGTTCCCCCCCCCAGCTTCCAAGTCCAGTGCAGGTGGCTTGAGGCCAGAGAGAGATCTCCTGTGGTTATGACTAGAGGCACCCTGGCCCCTAATCCAAAGGGGACAGAAAGGTTTAAGCCTGAGTTATTTACCCTTTCGCAAAACAGAGCTAAGTTTTATTATTACTGTTATTAGTATTATTATTTTAGGACTTGGGATAAAAAGGCCCATAAAAATGAGAGCAGAAAGCAGCTTTTACTGAACAAATATTATGCTGATTTATTTATGAGTGAAATCTGAACCACATGGTCCGGTTTCCCTTTAAACAGCAAGGGCTTCCGATTAAGGGAACAGGCACGTGGCAAACTCGTTGCGTGTTTCACTGAACATGTTGTGTTAAAAGGAATGGGGCACAGGGGCTGCTGGTGCCCTGTTACTAGGTCTCATGATCCCTGAGTGCTTACTGAGTGCAGGAGATGGTGCTTACCCCGCTGGATCATCACAGCCATGGGGGGGGGGCATTCCCAACAAGGCCAGCCGCAGCACAGAGCCCGCGGTCCTTAGTACCTGTAGGAATTTTGGACCAGATCGGGGAAGATCTGAAATCCAGGCTTTGTCCAGCAGTGACAGCTTTTCCTCCTCAAATCCCCCGACAGTGAAAAGAGGTGAAACCGGAAACGAGGATATGAACTCGTGTTTTTTCGTTCTCAGGCCTGCAGATTAGCGGCGCTTCTCAGATTGCTAGCGCCAACCAACCGCACAGTTCTCTGTTTTTGATTTGACTGGCTCCTCCCAGCCGGGACCGAAAGCAAGGTCTTCCCGACCAGCAGGCGGCGCCTTTTCTGTCTTGGCCACAGCGTGTCTGGGAATCTCCGCCCTCGGTGTGTGGTCCTCCGGGGAGCATCTCCTGGAGTCGGGGAGAGAAAAGGGTGCTGCTGCAGCGTCCCAGGCCGCCCCCGAGTTATCATGACATCATGGGTTTAAGCTTCTCGTTTGCCCCTGAGGAAGCCCGGAGACCCGCCCTCTGCCCATAAACCTGGCGGAAGGAAACCGGTTACTTTCTGCTGTGGGTTCGGCTCGCCCCACAGACCTCCGGCTCCACGTCATTGGTGTGTCAGTCAGGTGGCACTTTTCAGATTCGTGAAAGGGAAGCAGTTTGCTCCGCATGAACTCTAGAGAAACGGCAGACTGTAACTTCCGACTCCCTCAAGTGTGGGCCAGTCCTGGGTCACTTTTAACCTGTCCTAGGGACAGTGGTTTTGCAGTGCCAGGTGACGTTATTATCAAGGTCCTGGTTGAGCCGAACCACTGGCAGGTCTGAAAGGAAGGACGGATGTCCCTGTGAGCGGGCTAGCTACTATTTACTGACCAATCCGTTCGGTAAAGGGAAAAAGAACAAAAATCCCTTTATTCCACAGCCAGAGGATTTCAGGTCTGCTAAAGCCATCAGCAAAGCAACACCTCGCTTGTGCCGTTGGCACGCCGCAGCAGGAATGCCAGCACGGCAGGGAAGCCCAGCTGTGTCTCTGTACCCAGGCCTCCTTGTGCCTTTTTTCCTTCTTCTCCCTCCAGCAGCAGGTGGATGGTGGTGGTGTGGTCCTGGATTCCTCAGGTGCAAAGGCACTGTGGTCTCCGGCTGCTCCCTGCTCTGCTCCAGCGTGTGGAACGTAAAGTCAGTGATGAGAGAGAATGGAAAGAACATGGTTAAAACTTTAGACCCCATGTTTCCTAAATGTAGCAGGTTCTATGATACTTGGGTTACTTTCCCAAAGTCCTTTTGAGGAGTTCCCGTTGTGGCTCAGCGGCTTAAGAACCTGATTAGTATCCATGAAGACGAGGGTTTGATCCCTGACCTCGCTCGGGAGTTAAGGATCCCGCGTTGCCGTGAGCTGTGGTGTGGGTCACAGACTTGGCTCGGATCCTGCGTTGCTGTGGCTGTGGCGTAGGCCGGCAGCTGGAGCTCCCATCAGACTGCTCACTTGGGAGTCTCCACGTGCTGCAGGTGTGGCCCTAAAAGAAAGGCAAAAAAACCCTTTTGAGTTTTTCGTTGTTGTTGTTTTAACTTTGTATTTAACCATGACATGAAATTCTTGAACTTGCTTTCCAAAGCCATGTATATTGGTAGGATCATATAAAATGCACCTCTTCCTTTATATCAGAGATTCTGTAGCAGATCGGGAGATGCTAAGACCCGTCTCTTCCCTCTCCCTCGCCTCTTCTACCATCCTAGCAGCTCCTTAGCGCTGGGATTCTCTACCCTTGCTTATTCCTGTAACTGATACAAACACCCTTTGTATCTGGATGTTTAAGTGCCCGCGCTAGGTCCATAGCTTCCTGTGTGTTCTGAATGAAGGGACAAAGGTCCGTTTCTCCTTTTGAGTTGTCAAGTTTCCTTTAGTTATAGTTAGGGCTGGAGGAGAGAGCGGTAATGATATTAGCGATGGCGACAAAACCCCCACCGTTGCTGAGTGCCTGCTGTGTGCAGGAAGTGGCGCTTCGTGATTTGCATCTGTTATTTCTCTTAATCCCTGCGGTAAGCTGAGGAGATAATGTCACCCTCATTTAACAACTGGGACTTCGCAAAATTGCTTTACTCCCGGAGGCCGTCCTCCTCGTAGCGGTGAAAAGGGGGCCGAAGCTCAGGTTTGTCTGACTCCAGCATCACTTGATCTTGGCTCCTAAAAGTAGCCCGAGGGCTTTGACACAAGTAAATAAGGTTACAGCCCAGCTCTAGGGATTTATTTTACCCACGCCTCTCTGAATGTCTGTATTGTCGAATTCCTGAATTCTGTTTTTAGGAAAGCTGCAAATTTTCCTTCCAATGATCTCTTAAGAGCTGTATTTGCTCTCTGTCTCGAGTGATGCAGGTACAGTTCCTAAAGGAGGCACAGTTAGTTCAGAACTCCTGATGGTCAGGAGCTCACTGTCCTACCAACTTTGAACTTGTAAACTTTCATAGCTGTAGGAACAGAGCTGTCGGAGTTCCCGTCGTGGCGCAGCGGGTAACGAATCCGACTAGGAACCATGAGGTTGCGGGTTCGATCCCTGGCCTTGCTCAGTGGGTTAAGGACCCGGCGTTGCCGTGAGCTGTGGTGTAGGTCGCAGACGCGGCTCGGATCCCGCGTGGCTGTGGCTGTGGCTGTGGCGAAGGCCGGCGGCTACAGCTCCTGTTAGACCCCTAGCCTGGGAACCTCCATATGCCGTGGGTGTGGCTCTACATAAAGGCAAAAAGACAAAAAAAAAAAAAAAAAGGAACAGAGCTGTCCTGGAGTCCCTATCATGACTCAGCGGAATTGAATCTGACTAGTATCCATGAGGATGCGGGTTCGATACCTGGCCTCGCTCAGTGGATTAAGGATCCGGTGTTTCTGTGAGCTGTAGTGTAGGTTGCAGATACAGCTTGGATCTGGTGTTGCTGTGGCTGTGGTGCAGGCCAGCAGTTATAGCTCCAGTTGGATCCCTATATCCTGGGAGTCCATATGCCTTGAGTGCAAAGAACAAAAAAAAAAAAAAAAAGGAATAGAGCTATCCTCTAGAGCAAAACCCAGTCTGTGCATTGATGCTGCACAGGCACTTTGGTCTTGGCCATCGTATTGTTCTTTAATCTGATGTGTGTGCGTGTGTGCGTGTGTGCGTGTGCGTGTGTGTGTGTGTGTGTGCGTGTGTGCGTGTGTGTGTGTGTGTGTGTTTACCATCATTGTTAGCCTCGTCATAGTCTGTAAGAGATGGGCACAGTGACTGTTGCAAGTGCTGGTGGAAGGAAGTGTTTGATTATTCTGTAATTGAAGTGTTACTTTAGACCTAAAGGGACTGCCACCTAAGTCTGAATTTCTGTTGTTTTCCAGATTTCTCTAATCATTTTCCTGTTGGTTTATATAAGGATAAATAAGGAGCGCAAATAAAGCAACACTCATAAGCCATTCCTAAAGTGTTACTAGGAGACACAGAATACTGTACACTTCAGGTATGTGGAAGTGGGGAAATCAACATCCAAAACCAGCAGAGGCAACTACATAGTCCTTGGCCTTTCCATCCCCCCTAAAAAAAAAAAATGTTCTATTCTGTCTAGCAACTGAAAAGGCACTTTTCTTTGTTTGTTTTGCTTTTTGGGGCCCCACCCACAGCATGTGGAGATTCCCAGGCTAGGTGTGGAATCTGACCTGAAGCTGCTGGCCTGCACCACAGCCACAGCAATGCAGGATCCGAGCTTTTTCTGTGACCTACACCACAGCCACAGCAATGCAGGATCCGAGCTTTGTCTGTGACCTACACCACAGCTCACAGCAATGCTGGATCCTTAACCCACTGTGTGGGGCCAGGGATGGAACCTGCATCCTCATGGATGCTATTTGGGTTCATCTCCCTATACCACAATGGAAACTTAAGAAGAGGCATTCTTGAATTAATTTAGTAAGACACCAAAATGATGACTGTTCAAGTTATTTAAGAATGACTAGAAAATGACAAGTGACATCCATAAAAATTTTATTGTAAAAAGAAAACACAAAGTGAGAATAAAAACTTTTCGGTGGAAGGAATAAAATGCTTCCTTGAAAGACAACCAGAAAGCCAATGAAAACCATACACTACTTCCAATATGAATCGAGTGTCATTGAACAATCATTTGAAGAAATCAAAGAAAATCTCAAATTTGAAAAACCTCAGAATAGAAATGAACAAAAAAAATGGAACGTGTGAAATGAGAGATTATGACATACAAGAAATTGAAGAAAAAGACAAAATCATCTCAGATATGACACAATTACAAGTTGACTGTTCAGATTTTACTGAAAACATAATAAGGGATATTGAGAAGAGGTGCAGAATCAGTCCAGACCACAAAGATAAGATAAAGAGGTGAAAAGGATCAGAAAGTGTTATCTAGAAAATAGGCAAAGAAGAGCCAACACACAAGTAATTGAAGAAAAAGCAGATCAGTGGAATAAAACTAACTTTAAAAAATTACAAGCCAGGAAGGCCTTTCAGAAAACAGGTCAGGGCCAACGTGTTGGATGTATCCGGGAAAACTGACCCAGACTGCTTAAAATCTAAACATATCCTAATAAATGTAGAGGCTGAGGTTCATAAATAAGGAGAAAGAGAATCGACGGAGGAGCAAGAGGAGAGAGGGGAGGAGCTTGTTGAGAACAGCCCTCTGGGCTTCCCGACACAAACACCAAGTCACCTGAAAAAGGGTGAAATTACGTTGGTATCCGACATGTCAACTGCTAAGGCAAAGCATGGCACCAGTGGGACAGTATTTTCAAGAAACTGGGAAAGCATGAGCCAGGGATTTTAGTTCCGGCTCATCTGTCCGTCCTTCAAGTGTCAAGGTTATAGAAATAAGTTTAAGGAATTCCTGTCATGGCTCAGCAGGTTAAGAACCCAACGTAGTGTCTGTGAGGATGCGGGTTCAATCACTGGCCTCGCTCAATAGGTTAAGGATCCTGTGTTGCTGCGAGATTCAGCTCAGATTCAGTGTTGCTGTAGCTGTGGTGTAGGCCAGCAGCTGCAGCTCCAATTCTACCCCTGGCCCAGGAACGTCCATATGCCATGGGTGTGGCCCTAAAAAGAAAAAAAACTTTTTTTTTTAGTCTTACAAGAACTCAAGGAATATGGTACTAATGGCTTCTTCCTGGAGTAGGCACTAGAGGGTCGGCACTGTCCGATGAGAGAGAAGAAATTCAGCAGTAACTGATGATGTGAACAAAACGAGTGGCAAAACTACCTAAAAGGGGGGGAGTTCCCCTTGTGGCACAGTGGGCTAAGAACCTGACTAGTGTCCATGAGGATGCTGGTTTGATCCCTAGCCCTGCTCAGGCGGTTAAAGATCTGGCGCTGCTGTGAGCTGCAGTGTAGGTCACAGATGCGCCTCCGATCTGGCATTGCTGTGGCTGTGGTGTAGACTGGTGACTGCAGCTCCAATTCAGTCCCTGGCTTGGGAACTTCCATATGATGAATGTGTGGCCATTTAAAAGAAGAAAAAAACTACTTAAAAAACTTGAGGTTTCTGAGATTAATTGGATGTATTCATCCATAAGATCCTAGCTAAGGCTCAATAAATACACGTTCGTTTCTAAATGATATAAATAACATTAGCTTAATGGAAAATTGGGGGTTTGAAAATAGTCTTTCAGTATCAGAACCTGTTCTTCAGCAGAGGAACTTCAGAACCTTCTAGCTGTTGGACTTGTGATTGATGTATTTAAATAAACAGCCAGTGATACAGAGTAGGGACAGCGCCCTGCAGGCTGGGAGTACCCACGTGCGCGCAGACTCGCCATCACATACACACTCTCACACACACACACCACAGATGACATGGAAGACTAGCCCCAGCCCTGGGGTGCGTGGGTGGGGAGCCTGCATCCCCCCCCCCCAGGTCTCCCAGGTCCCCGGGCTTCCTGGCCACCCCCGCCCGTGTCCCCAGCACAGCAGGCGAGCCCCGCTGCTGAAACGCGCGTTTCCGGCCCGTGCGGTGTCCTGGGGGGTTGCAGTGACAAAGAGGGACCTTGGGGGAAAAGGGCTCTCGCTTATTCGGCCGTGGACTCCGAGGTTTGAGGTTTGACGGTGAGTTTTGGATTCTGCGGGGACTCCTTTTCCAGACCTTTGTGACACCAGCCGGCCGGGAAGTGGTTCCAAGGCAGCCAAAGCCGCTTGTGCTAAAACGCCGTGCCCTCCGCTGGCCTAGGGGCCAGTCTGTCGGGCGCCTGGTGGCACTCAGGCCCGCTTGGCAGGGGTGGCTGTGGCCTCCCTGTCAGTCAGAAGGGAGCCTTCCCGGGAGAGAGAAATGGGCTTCCTTCCACTCCTGTCCGGAGAAGTAGCTGCCAAGTGTCAAGTGACTTTGAGGTTTCCCTGCCTCCGCTCCCCCTCCTGCCTTCAGTTGTCGTGGAGGCGGGGCGCCTGTACTTTTCTTTCTTTCCTTCTTGCTCCGCGCTTCCCTCTTTCTTTCTCTTTCTTTCTTTCTGTCTTTCCTTCCTTCTTTCCCTTCCTTTCTTCTTTCTTTTCTTTTTTTTTCTTTCTTTCTTTCTCTTTCTCTCTCTTTTCTTCCTTCCTTCCTTTCTCTCCCTTCCTTTCTCTCTTTCCAATTAAAGTGTAATTTATATACAGTGTTGTGCCAATTTCTGCTGTGCAGCAAAGTGACTCAGTCATATCTACCTACCTATATATGTATGTATACATTCTTTTTTTAATATATTATCTTCCATCATGGTCTGTCCCCGATTGGCCATAGTTCGCCGTGCTGTACAGCCGGCCCTCGTTGCTCATCCATTCTAAATGTAAGAGTTTGCATCTACCAACCCCAAACTCCCAGCCCACCCCACCCCACCCCCTCCCCCGCCTCCTTGACAACTGCAGGTCTGTTCCCCATGTCTGTGAGTCTCTTTCTGTTTGTAGACAGGTTCATTTGTGCCATATTTTAGATTCCACAGGTAGGTGGTATCATATGGTATTTGTCTTTTTCTTTCTGACTTACTTCAGTTAGGGTGAGAATCTCTAGTTGCTGCAAATGGCGTTATTTTATTCTTTTTAATGGCTGAGTAGTATTCCATTGTGTATATGTACCACATCTTCTTTATCCACTCCTCTGTCGATGGACGTTTAGCTTGTTTCTGTGTCTCGGCTACTGTAAATAGTGCTGCAATGAACATAGGGTGGTGCATGTATCTTTTTGAGTGAAAGTTTTGTCCAGCTCTATGCCGGGAGTGGGATTGCTGGGTCATGTGGTGGTTCTCTATTTAGCTTTCTGAGGAACCTCCATACTGGTTTCCACAGTGGTTGTACCAACTTACATTCCCACCAACAGTGTAGGAACAACCAGTGGACTATTCTTGGCAGAGTTGATGTGTTCAAGGAAAGTACTTATGCATGTTGGAGTTTAGTAAAGTAGATCATTATTCTCTGACTCCAGAGTTGGACTTGAAGGCCACAGTTAATTGGAGGTAGATGTCCTTTGCTGTTCAGAGTGAAAATTCAATCAGTTAAGATTTGCCTTTTAATTTCCATTAGAGGATAGAAAGAAAAGGTCCACTGACTGACCTGGTGTTGCGATTTTGTACCTGATGACAACAGAGCACATCACCACGCCAAATGGGAGCCGGGATGGCTTTTTTTGTTTGTTTGTTTAGGGCCACATCCATGGCATGTGGAGGTTCCCAGGCTAGGGGTCTAATCGGAGCTACAGCTGCCGGCCTACACCACAGCCACAGCAACGCCAGATCCAGATCATGTCTGTGACCTACTCCACAGCTCACGGCAATGCCATGTCCTTACCCATTGAGTGAGGCCAGGGATCAAACCTGCGTCCTCATGGATACCAGTCAGGTTCATTTCCTCTGAGTCACCATAGGAAGTCCTCAGGTTGCACTTTTAAGGCATGTAAGTAAGTACCGGGGTTTGTTACTTGAGTAGGTTTTGAGTAGTTAAGAAAATGGCAATGGCCTTTCCAAAACACTGCCACCACTACAGGCTGCTCTAGCACATCATGTAGTTTATGTTTTGATGGGCAACGCGTGTATGGGTAAGACAGTTAAGCACGTAACTGTTAACTTCTTATCTTGCTTCCATCATTTACCGGCTGTGGGTCTTTGGGCATCTTAGTCTTAACCTCATTCAGCCTCAGCGTTTTTCCAACTGTAAACAGGAATTCTCATTCCTATCCCCTGCATCATGGGCTTGTTGACATTCAAGGTGATTGTATAGGAAATAGCTTAGCACAGTGCCTGGGATATAACTGATGCTTGATACACATTATAATTAATATGTGAGCTATAGGATTTGTCATTTGAAAGAACCTTGAAATGAAGCCCTTTGTAAATCTACAATGTTAGTAATTGGTTCTGAATTACATTTCTTCTATAAATTAGAGTTTTGCTGTGGTGAGTTTTCTTAAAAGAATATCTGTTTTGCTCTGTATAATGCATGATACTTGGTTTTTCCCTGTACTGATTTTTTTTCTGATGTCTCCTGAACGCTTTAAAAAAATTGTTTCTGGAGTTCCCATTGTGGCTTAGCGGTAATGAACCTGACTCTGGTATCCATGAGGATGCAGGTTTGATCCCTGGCCCCGCTCAGTGGGTTAAGGATCCAGCATTGCCATGAGCTGTGGTGTATGTAGGTCGCAGACGTGGCTCGGATCTGGCATGGCTGTGGCTGTGGCGTTGGCAGACAGTATACTTTAGTTAATTCACAATGTTGTGCCAGTTTCTGCTGTACAGCAAAGTGACCCAGCCGCCCGCCCTCTCCCTCTCTCTCTCTCACTCTCTCTCTCTCACACACGCACATGCACACACACACACACATATATGTATATACATTCCTTTTCCTATATTATCTTCCGTCATGGTCTATACCAAGAGACTGGATAGAGCTCCCTGTGCTGTACAGCAGGACCTCATTGCTTGTCCATTCCAAATATAACAGTTGGCTTTTACTAACCCCAAACTCCCAGTTCCTGTACTTTCTTATTTTTGGTAAAAAAAAAAAATCTAAATCTAGAAACGAATTTTTCTAGAAATGCAAGTACCTGACATGGCCCTAGAGGCCAGAGCTCGGGCCGGGGACCAGCGGGTTTCCTCGACTGTGAGCCCACGGGGCAGGCTCAGAGCCCATCACTCTCATCTTGCAGGTGGAAGAACGGGGTGCAGGGCTGTGAAGTGAGCTGCCCGGGATTCCTTAAGGCAGAAGTGGTTCTGGAGCCCCTGGGCAGGGCTGATGATCACAGATGCTTCTATATAGGGCTCACAGGAGGGCTGAATTCCTCTGAAATGAAGAGGTTGGTGCCTGAAATAACCCCATGGCTGGATGCTTATCTCCCTCCCCTCCTCCCTCCATCCCTCCTCCTAGGCCATTGCCCCTAGTGATATGTCCTTTGCCAACACCGGGACTTGAACAAAGACAGACCTGACCTACAGGTTGGTCTCATCTGTGTGCCTCTGACGTCCGTCCTTGGACTGAGCCTGTAGCAGATGTGGGTGTTTAACCTCCCTTCGTCGTGGGAGGCACATTCCTGTCTCTCTTTTAGTGAGCCTGCTCTCCTGCCGCCAATTTCAAGGTGCCATGGGTTCCTGGAGGCTATCTGGATGGAGTTTTCGTGGTGGGGAAGTGCTTTTCCGGCATCCAGGAAGCCTTGGGGGTGGTGGTGATGGTGCCAGCAATCGCTCAGCTGTGGAGAAGCCTGGTTCCCTGGCTTTGGAAGGCTGCGCCCTGGTGAGGGGTGCTGCTGAAGCTGGGGCCCCGGGGCCATGACCATCAGGGTGAAACACCGTGATGGGACTCACAGTTTACTACTTTCAGCTTTTTGGGAACCAACACATTTCCCCCCCGATCCTTGCTGGCAGAATCTTTCGCTGGTGGTTTGAACAGAGTGCTTTATTTTGGATTATTCTTGGGAATCAGTGCAAATAGGAAAGTCACCATTTGAAAGCTGCAAAACACGCATCTTTTTCTTTTTCTTTTTCTTTTTAGCACTGTACCCATGGCATATGGAAGTTTCCAGGCTAGGGATCGAAATGGAGCTGCAGCTGCCAGCCTATGCCACAGCCACAGCAATGCCAGATCCGAGCCGCGTCTCCAACCTGCAACCAAAGCTCACGGCAACCCCAGATCCCCAACCCAATGAGCGAGGCCAGGGATGAAACCCGCATCTTCATGGATACTAGTCAGATTCATTTCTGCTGTACCGCACGGGAACTCCCAACATCCATCTTACCATCTGTCGTAAAGGACCAGTTTTAATCATTTCCAGTATGTTGCCTATTTGTAAAATACAATCAGAATGAATTACTAGAAAAATGATACAAGAAACCCAAAGACATAGAAAATATCAGCGCCCAGTTCTTTTTTTTTTATGATTGGAAACAACAGATATATTTTACATTCAAATTGCTACACAAGATTCTCAGCGCTTCCTTGGAATGAGTGTCTGCACTTACTGGGCAGCAGTGAACTGTCTGCAGACATGACTTGCAAGAGCCCTTACTGTGGCAACACGGCTTCTTATCTCAAAGTGTGTTTTCCACCGTATGCTGCAAGTGTTTCGTTTTCTGCCGTGCTTCGCCCTGCCGCTCCCGGTCCATTGATTTTATTTCCCTGATCTTAGAATGGCCGGGTGACCTGGAAGCCCAGGGCGGTTAATGGAAGACAGAGGTGGGGGGGGGGAGGAAGTGCTGCTGCTTCCTGCTGCGGTCAGGCTGTTCCCCCTGAGGATGAGTTCCTGTTCTTCTTCATCTATGCAGATATTTAGCTGGGATCCCAAGAAAAATAAAGATGCTGCACATGGCAAGTAAAAGAGCTGTTGAGATGAGGCCAGTAAACAGGATTATCTGCTTCACTTTTCAGGAGAGCTGTATTTTTAGTGATTTACTGGGAAATAAATTCTTTCTTTGCTTTGACGTGCATCACACACTTATTGGAAATGCCCCAATAGGTACCTGGCACCAGTGTTGGATCCATTGATGAGGCTTGTGGTTAGTTCGATGATCTCCTGAATGTTTTTGTGGTTTTCCACCCAAAAGTTATCTTTCCTGGCAGTGTACTTTTCTTTGCTGCAGAAAGAGTTTCTTCCTGTGAAATTCACACCACCCTCGTTGATACCTAGGAATGATTCTGGTGCCTAGTGACTCCCTGAGTCCACTTGTGCAGTTTCCATTACCATGTTTCCTTTATTTTCCTTTTCTTGGGGGAGGATGAAGGCAGCGTGTCATCATGGTAACTAACAGTGGAGTTGCAGCATCGCCATGTTCGTACGTGAAAGTGCCTTAACGTTGAAATTCTCAAAAAATTATAATTTCGGAGGAGCAGAATTAACCTTCTATTTCACCAGCCCTGGAATTTTGAAATCTGCATTATTTGGGGGTGTGTTCAGAATAAGGTGCATCTATGCACAGGGGCACAGGTCAGTGCACGTGTGTGCGTGTGTGTGTGATTGTTACAGAAAAGTACCACTCTCCTCAAACTCTTGTGTTTCTATTTAGTCTTTTCCCTTCTAGGGGGAACTTTCAAAACAAAAGGGGGCTCACAGTTTACTGCGTTTCCTAGGGCAGGAGGCGAGGGGATAGCAAGGCCCGTTAGGTGGAAGCGGGAGTGTGCTCAGAGCAACCAGGAGCGGAGGACGCTATCAAGGGGAGGAGCCAGAAAACTCGTGGGAGCTGCCAGGGAGAGGATGGAGGCTGTGGCCACGTGGCACAGGGAGCGTGGGGCTGGGAGAGAGTCTCCGGGGACTCGGAGGAAGTGCCAGATGGAAAGAGCCTGCTTCCTCTGTGCCCTGACGGAGCCGGAGGACTCTGGCCCGGCTGCAGGGACCTCAGCTCGCGTGGAACCCGAGTCTCCACTGTTTCCTGTTCTTAGGTCCTTCGGGGCATCCAGCTTGGACAGCAGAGTATCTCTGACTTACTTTCTTTCTTTCCTTCCTTCCTTCCTTCCTTCCTCCGTCCCTCCCTCCCTCCCTCCCTCCCTTCCTTCCTTCCTTCCTTCCTTTGCTTTTTAGGGCCGCACCTGCGGCATATGGAAGTTCCCAGGCTAGGGGCCGAATCAGAGCTGCAGCTGTCGGCCACAGGCACAGCCACCGCAGTGACATATCCAACCCAGATCTGCGACCTACACCACAGCTCACGGCAACACCGGATCCTTAACCCACTGAGCCAGGCCAGACACTGATCCCAGTCCTCGCGGGCACTAGTCGAGTCCGTCCCTGCTGAGCCACAACAGGAACTCCCTCTCTGACTCTTTCCAAGCAGCTCTTCCTGGTGTGGGCGTTTTCCTGTCCGAGGACCGATAAGCAGTGGTGAGGAATGCCTTCCCTGGACCCCAGTTACTGTCGGTGTTTCCTGAGTGAGCCTGCATGATTTACGGGGTGTCGTTACCCCCGAGAGAAGCAGGGAGCAGGAGGTGCAACAGCCAGAGCCTGGAGGGGGCATCTGGGGATGATGACAAAGCCTGAGGACGCCCAGGTGGCGGGAGGACAGTTGGCAGGTTTCAGATGTTCTTTTGACCAAAGGGGGCAGGGTTTTTTCTCCTGTTACTGCTGTTGCTGCTGCGTGCATTCCCGAATGTGTCTTCTTTTGCACCCACGTGGAAGTTTCTCGTGGTGTACTGGGGGAGGGTTGCACATGTCTTCAGTTTTGCTTGTTAGTGCCAAATTGCGCTACAAAGTAATTGTTCCAAAGGCACTCCCATCCTGTTTCTCCCTTGGAGACACTTATTATTATTTTTTTTTTGCCGAACTTTAAGTTCTTGTCAGTCATACAGGTGAGAAGTGATATGTCGTTGCAGTTTTAATGAGCATTTATTTCCCGGATTCCTGGGGATGGTTTCCATCATCACATACACTTATTAGCTATTTGGCATTCTCCCTTCTGTAAATTGCCTGTTCTTCTCCTTTGGCTGTTTTTCTTTTCTTTTTCTTTTTTGTCTTTTTAGGGTCACGTCCATGGCATATGAAAGTTCCCAGGGGTCTAACTGGCGCTGTACCTGCTGGCCTTTGCCACAGCCACAGCAACGTGGGATCCGGGCAGAACCTGCGACCTACGCCACAGCTCACAGCAATGCCAGATCCTTAACCCACTAAGTGAGGCCAGGACTCGAACCCACATCCTCACGGGTGCTGGTCGGATTCGTTTCCACCGTGCCACAAGGGGAACTCTTTGCTCTTCCTTTCTAGGCCTGTAAGGTGCAGAGCCCCCCACTGGGGGCACAGGAACCTCAGCGTGGTGGGGAGGCGGGGGTGGTGTGGATGCCAGACTAGGGAAGGTCGTGACGGAGGCAGCTGACTGCTGAGCAGCTGGGTCTGGACGACACGACCGAGCGTGTGCAGAACCAGCGCTGCCCTCGGCTTCGGCGGGGGTCCGTCTGGCCTTTGTTCCCAACTGCCTATCAGTCTGTGCGTCACGGTTTGTGTCCCCGCGACGCCACGGCGGAGGTCTGCTGAGGATCAGAGCCCTCGCTGTCATCCCAGAGTCGTGTCCCCAGATGGGGAGTTTCAGGAATGCTGGGCCTCGCTGTCACCGTGTGGTGACGGGTGATGCCAAGACGGTCTGGTATGAATGGTTCTCGGCAGAAGGGAAGGCTCTGGCAAACTCTTAATTCACATCCTTCATTCCAGCCCGCAGACCACAGACCTTTGGAAGGTTTGCTGTAACCTTGGGTAGTTTTCTGCATCTGTCATGGGTGGATTTAAGGTTTACGCCGTAAGGGACTTGTGTATAAAGGTGCAACCTTGGAATTTTCGTTTGTCAGACGTCACTCTTGAAAAGCCCCTTCCAGAAGCCAAATAAAAAAGCATACCTACTACAAGACTCTTTTTTTTTTTCTTTTTTGGGCATGCCTGCAGCCTGTGGAGCCACTGCCGTGACAATGCCGGGTCCTTAACCCACTGCATCACAGGGGAACTCCGGGTTTCTTTTTATACGATATTCCAAACAGGGGAAAGGACTTGATGTTGTAAGGGCAGAGGTTGCTTTTGGAGAGGGTTAGCCGTGCCTGGGAGAGTGCCTGCGGGGGATACCGGTTATGTTCAGTTTACTCAGGTGGGTCGTGTTTTTCTCAGTAGTGTGACTTTGTGAAATTTGATGAAACACGCATTTATTTGAGGGTGCTTTTCTCTCTCTGTTTTACTTCAATGAAATGTCCCTAAAAAAAGCCCCTCCCCACGAAGTTCCACCTTTTATTTTTTTATTATTTTTGTTTTCATCGAGGTATATAGTTGATTTACAGTATGTTTCAGTTGTACGACGTAGTGAATCAGAATTTTTAAAGGTTATACTCCATTTATAGTTATTATAAAATATTGGCTGTGTTCCCGCTGCTGTGCAGTATAGCCTCCTAACCTCTTTATTTTGTACAAATTAGTTTGTACCGCTTAATCCCCTGCCCAGACCTTGTCCCTCTTCCCTTCTCTCTCGCCACTGGAAACCACTAGTATGTCCTCTCCATCTGTGAGTCTCTTTCTTTTTTGTTATATTCACTAGTTTATTATATTTTTTGAGATTATGCATATGTGATATTGTATAGTATTTGTCTTTATACCCTCCAAGTCCATTCGTGCTGCTGAATATAATGAAATTTCCTTCTTTTTATGGCTGAGTAACATTCCGTTGTTTTCCGTTGTATGTACACACACACACACACAGGCTGCATCTTCTTTATCCATTCATTAGTTGATGGACACTTATGTTGCTTCCGTATCATTGATCTTATAAATAAGGCTACTGTGAACATTAGGCTGCATATCTTTTTGAACTAGTGTTTTCATTTTTTCCAGCTATTTACCCATGAGTGGAATTTATGGGTCTTACAGTATTTCTATTTTTAGTTTTTTTTTCTTTCTTATCTTTTTAGGGTTGCACCCGTGGCATAGGAAGGTTCCCAGGCTAGGGGTCGAATCGGAGCTACAGCTGCCAGCCTGCACCACAGTCACAGCAACACCAGATCTGAGCCACGTCTGCGACCTACACCATAGCCACAGCAACGCCAGATCTTTAACCCACTGGGTGAGGCCAGGGATCGAACCCATGTCCTCATGGATGCTAGTCAGATTAGTTTCTGCTGAGCCACAATGGGAACTCCTATTTTTAGTTTTTTGAGGAAACCTTATACTGTTTCCAGAGTGGCTGCACCGACTTACGTTCCCAGCCGCGGTGTATGAGGGTTCCCTTCCCCCACACCCTCTTGACCTTGTGTTATTTGTGTTCTTTTTGATGACAGCCGTTCTGGCAGGTGTGAGGTGATATCTCCTGTGACCGTGATGTGCTCTTCTCATCTGCAGCCCGACCACCCTGAACCCCCACGGTCTCGTCTGATGTGTATTTCTCTGATGCTTGACAATGTTGAACATTTTTTTTCACATGCTTAGTGGCCGTCGTGTGTCTTCTTTGGAAGGATGTCTGTTCTTCTGAACATTTTAAAAGTCAGGTTGGTTTTTTGGAAGTTTCACCTTTTAAGCATTAGCCCAGGTCACTTAGTGGCTTGAGGTTCTGCTCTTTGGAGTTGTCACTCCTTCTGGGGGTGGGTGACATCCTTGTCCTTATCGCTGTCATCTGTAGTAGCATCAACAGCAGGGTGGCTGTTTAGCTGGCATGCATATGGGTGGCACACTGGTTGTTAAAATATTGAAATACTGGAGTTCCGGTTGTGGCTCAGCCGTCACGAACCCGACTGGTATCCATGAGAATGCAGGTTCGATTCCTGGCCTCACTCACTTGGTTAAGGATCCAGCATGGCCGTGCGCTGTGGTGTAGGTCGCAGACCCGGCTTGGATCCTTCATTGCTGTGGCTGTGGTGTAGGCTGGCAGCTGTAGCTGATTCGACCCCTAGCCTGGGAACCTCTGTATGCCACGGGTGAGGCCCTAAAAAAAAAGAAAAAAAAAGAAATACCACCAGTTTGTCAATAGCTGCTGTCCTGAGTCCAAGTTCCTACCACCAGTCAGGTCACTCCTCTAGGATTTCTGGGACCTCCCCACAATCAGCATCTAAAGGGTTAACACTGGCTACAGCTGGGAGTCTCTGGGACCCTTCTCAGGATTCTGGCTGATTTATATTCTCGTAGGGAGACAGACAGGCAGACAGGCACAGCCCCACAAACCCACATGCACGGTCGTTGAGAGATCCATTTTGACCGACAGACGGCCGTGCCGCAAGCATTGTTAAGTCTCGTGACCCTCAGTATGTCATAAAACAAAATGTGGGCGCCTTTCTGAGGTTGGAAGACAAAGAGATTCTCTTGTAGGCAGAGCTATGTGCTTGCTAGGTAGATATTCGAATAGATGGTGCATGAAAAGCTTTTGTTTTCGGTGCAGTACACACCACACACACACACACGCACCTTAAAGAAGCAATGCATCACCGCGTTGACACTGATGTAGAACACAGGTGCTCAGGGGCCCAAGAGTAAAGACACAGACAGATTGCTCTAGAGAGTAAACGATTTTCTTTCTGGAATCCCTATCGTGTCTGCCACTGTGCTGGCTCTGCATAGGATTTTAGTAAATATTTTAACATGTAATTGATTGGAGAAACAACAGGTAAGTGAATTTTTAAGGCAGGGCAGGTCGATGGGGAGAGAAGAGAGGCAAACGCTGTGGGTGAGGCGAGGAGCCGGGGCGCGGGCAGCCCTGGGCCGGCACGGTCCTGGGCTTGGCTGGGAGTCAGGGTCAGTGGCCTGAGGGACACAGCCTGAAGCTGGTAGGATACCGACGGCTGGACATTGGTTTTTGCATTTAATACGAAAACCCGTAGCAATTCCACGATGAGGAAATACCAGCCAGTAAGTTGGGGACGGGCTCCTTGCCCGAGAAAACCCAACTAACCTTTTCGGAGGAGTCAGAGGATGCAGGGGGCGCCCCCGCCTCAGCCACTCTGTTATCACAGCCCATTCCGCGGAAGGCTTTTGGCTGCACGTACCTTTCCGATGCCTGCCTGGCGTCTCTCTGCGCAGAGGCAGCGGCTCAGCAGAGCCCGCGTGAGCCCCGGCTCCAGTGCGCGGTCTCCCCGCGGGGCGGGAGGAGAACGGAAAGCATCCTCACGCCGCCGGTGGTGCAGACGCTGCCGTGTGAGCACTCAGACGGCCTCGTTTATCCTCTTAGCATCCTGGGTGAGTCTGAGGCTTTCGGCGAAGATGCCTTGCTCTTTATCTCCCCGTGATAGCAGCGCTGGGGTGTACTTTATACCCCGATCGCTCAGCGCCTTGAAGATGCTGAGACCCACTCACCACCCTCCTTGGAGCGCTGGCCCCGTGGCGAAGGAGCCCCCGCAGGGGCTGTCGCCGGAGGCCTGGGAGCCCTGTTCGACCCTCGGTCGCCTTCCGCTGCCCGCCTGCCTGCAAGAGAGAAGAAGCGGCTCTTAGGATTACTCAGATTCCCCTAAACTTTCGGCGTGTTTCCACGACTGTGTTACAACAGCTTTTCAAACATGAAGATGCATTGGTTTGGCCGAAGACTGAACTTAAGGCTGCTTCCTGAACTTGGGAGAAATACTCCCCCAAATCACTCATTGTTAACATTTATTGAAGACGTGTGCTTGCTTTTTACATGCTTCACCCGCATGGAAGTTGTCAGTGCCAAGGACTAAATTGTGATGAGCTTGAAATGGTCCTGTGTGCTTCCCGGCGGGGGTCCAGGCTTAGCTAACACTTGGTGGTTCTTCTGGGTTAAAACCCTCTGGTAAAACCTCTCTTTAGCCTAACAGGTGATTCTCTTGCACAGCTCACTTTAAACTGAGCTATTCATGCATTTTCTTGTGTTCCCTTTCCTCTTTGAGATATCCGTCAGTATCTCTGTGACATGCCTTCTCCTGTGGAAGGAACAATAAATGACGCGTCAAAGAGGTCCTGTGTAAATCAGTCTGTACCCCGAGAGGAAATCAGTTGTTGGGATGTGAATAAATTTGTCTATTCTCTCTCTCTTTTTCCTTATTAGGGCCGCACCTGCCACATGTGGAAGTTCCCAGGCTAGGGGTTGAATGAGACCTTCAGCTGCCAAACTGCGCCGCAGCCACAGCGGTGCTGGATAGGACCGCGCCTGTGACCTGTACCACAGCTCAGGGCAACACTGGATCCTTAATCCACTGCGTGAGGCCAGGGATCGAACCCACGTCCTCATGGATGCTAGTTGGGTTTGTTACCGCTCAGCCATGACGGGACCTCCCAGATGCATTTTTAATGTACTAAGACGTTATCGTTGAAGACGTAGCCGTCCATTGCTCTGTCTTCTTCCGCAGAGATGATGGGAAACTGGCCTCTTCTGTGCTTTCACGGACGCCTACACAGCTTTGTAGGCAGGAGTATCCTGCAGCAGCAAGACCCAGTACTGTGTGGTTTGTGTACTTTAGCGTCATTCACGGTGGTAGCATACCTGTCTTTTGAGAACTTACTTCACTCGATGAAAGTTTCAGGATGTATCTGCAGATTATCTTCTTTATTAGAGTTAATCTGCAGCGTTCCTTCGGTTTCTGCTGTGTAGATACATGGACACGTTCTTTTTCCTCATACTACCTTCCATCACGTTCTAAGCCAAGAGATCGAACACAGTTCCCTCTGCTGTACAGGAGGACCCCTTACCCATCCATTCTCACTGTAATAGTTTGCACCCACCAATCCCAGACTCCCCATCCATCCCCTTCTCTCTCCCTTCCCCCGGCAAACACAAGTCTACTCTCCTCGTCCGTGATCTGTTTCTGTTTTGTAGGTAGATTCGTTTGTGCCATATTTTAGATTCCACATGTGACTGACGTCCTGTGGTATTTGTCTTTCTCTTTCTGACTTACTTCACCTAGTATGAGACTCTCCAGGTGCATCCATGTTGCTGCCAATGGCATTATTTCATTCTTTTTTAGGGCTGAGTAGTATTCCATTGTGTATGTTTATTTTCACTGCATAACTTTGTAATGAACGACTGTCCTGTAATTAACTAGCCTTCCTCTTTTGATGGACCCGAGGTTTTTTCCAACTTTTCGCCAAAACCAGTGATGCCACCAGAATCATCTTTGTGCCTTAACCACTTCACATGTGTCTTGTTCACGTGTTGTGGGGGCTCACAGGGTAACCCACGACCTCAGCTTTGCCAGACGTGGCCAGACTGTTCTCCACAGTGGTCCGTCTACAATCTCACCATCACTCTGTGTTTTCTGACTCGAAACTTTTGTCTGTCAGATGAGAATGAGAGGATGTTTTCATCGCTTTAGTTTGCATTTCCCATTGCTGGTGGGATTGCTCATCTTTTCCTAGTTTTATTAGCCGTGGGATTTTTCTCTTCTAAAAATAGTCCGTTCATTTCCTTTGCCGATTTTTTCCTCACTGTATTTATCACTTGTCTTTTTCATAGCCATCAGTGCAACTGAATTTTTAGGAGACTTGAACGGACATCTTTGTTGGTTGTTATGTCGGGGGTCCCCTGTGACACAATAACCAGGAGCTCAGAGGACTGTGAATAAAGACTTACAGGGAAGATTTATTACAGCCAGAGGATGCAAAGGAAAGAGCGGCATGATGTGAAGCCCAGGCACAAGCTTCCAGGACTTCGGTTCCCGTGGAGCCACCCACCCAGGACGCACTCCATTCCTCCGACACAGTCACTGTCAAGTCCCGACTCACAGGGACGCTTATTAGAGACAGTGTGCCCAAGGTTTTCCGGGGGTGCTGGTCGTAAAGGCACCCTCTGCCCAGCACATGCGCAATTCCAGAGTCCCAGAGGGAAGGCGGGTGTTCAGCATAAACCACAACGTTTGAACAAACAGATCAGGCACCACAAGCCACTCTTAACAGATCTGGGAGTGGTGGGAACCCTCCTGAAAACAGAGTTCCCAGACGCCAGCCAAGGGCCACCCCTGAGGGGGTCCTTTGTCAGGACAGTAGTCTTAGGTCTGCCGTGGTAATTACACTCATTTCAAAGGCGTTCTTCTACTCTGTGTTTACTGTCTGCTGTCATAAAGTAATAATATCTATTTTTCTTCAATGCTTTATAATTTGAATGCCGTACCTAAAAATACCCTTGCCTACCTGAGTCATAGGTACTTCCTTATCCACGTCGCTAATAGATGTTACATACTAATGGGATTTGCGAGAAGCTGGCTGAACTTTAACGCTTTGAACGCTTTGTGGAGTCTCCTGAGTTTTCTTGTGTAGATAATCATCTTATCTGCAGTTACGACTGTTTGTCTTTTTTTCTTTGTTCCTCTTACTGATTTTTCTTGTCATACTCTTCTAGCTCGTTTCTCTGGTTTTATGATGAATGGGACTAGCGATCATGAGAAAGGGCATCCTTGTTCTGAAGTTTTTAAGGGAATGCGTCTAGTAGTCACCCATTAAATATGATGTTTGCTGTGTTACATGGGTCGATACCCTTTATCAAGGTAAGAAAGCTTTTGTCCTAGGGTGGTATTTTTAACTATACATGGGAACTGAATTTAATAAAGTCTTTCTACTTCTATTGAGGTAATTATAATTTTTCCCTGAATATTTAATGGGGGGGCAACTTTAAGATAGTTTCTTCTTTGTCTTCTCCTCCCCCTCCTCCCCGCTCTTCCCCCTCTTCCTCCTCCTTCTTCCTCTTCTCCTCCTCATTCTTTTTCTTATTCTTATTCTTATTCTTATTCTTATTCTTATTCTTCCACTTCCACTGTGTGTGAAAGTTCCCGGGCCAGGGGTTGAATCTGAGCCGCAGCAGCGACAATGCCAAATCCTTAACCACTAGGCCACCAGGGAACTCCAAAGCTCTTTCCTAACCTTAAGCTGTTCTTATAGTGTTTGCACTAGGGACGATCTTATCATCTTTATTTCTTAAAAAAAAATATTGCAGGGCTTGACTCAACTAAAATTTTGTTTAGGAGTTTCACATCTGTGTTCATGAGTGAATGTGGCCTATAATTTTCTTTTCTAATACTGTCCTTGTCTGGTTCAGTTTCAGAGCTATCGTAGCTTTGTTGAAGGAGTTGGGGAATGGTTCCTTTTTTTCCCATTCGCTGGAAGAGTCTGCATAAAATTGGATTGATGAAATCTAGGAGAATTTGCCTATAAAACTGTTTTGACATGGGGATTGTTGGGTCAGTTTTTAACCACTCCTTGAATTTCTCCAAATGATTATAGGACTGTTCTTTTTGCTTCTTATTCTTAAATTTTTTTGATTGGATCGTATATGAAATTTTAAGTCCTACTTTATCCTTTAAGATCGTGGACATTTCTTATTAACTATGCATCAGGAAGGTGACTTTACTTTCATCAAAAAGCATTTACCTTAGCAGTGTTTTTTTTTTATGATTAACTTTGCTTCTAGAATTTCATAAAATCATGTATGTAACATACCTAAGGAAGCATAACTAGGAGTGCTGGGCATGTAGCAGACACAGTAATTTCTGCTAGACGTTGCACCCAAGCTAACCAGGTATTGTAACTCTCCAGAGCAGAAGCTGGAATTTCCTCGTGCTTTACGGGTCTAGGTAAAGGCAGTTCTATGAAAATTAACAGAAGGGGGTGTGTGTGCTGTATTTCCTTTTTGCAAAAAGGAAAAATAACACATTCTTTTTGAATGATGACTTATCTTTGGAACACATCCCGTCTGAACTAATGAGCTCAGACTTTTAGGCCTGGGCAATTTCTGTTGAAAGACATCTGTACAGATTTACACAAGTACCTAGGAAGGTGGAAGGTTCTTGGTTCTGGGGGAAGAAGGGATCTGGGGAGGAAGTATTTTTCCCTGTTATTTCGGATTACTCCGTTATTATTATCGTTGTTATTTTCGGATTACACAACTGTTCACGGAGCTGTTCTCCATGCCCCGCGTGGGGCTGGCACCTCTGCACAGATGTCAGAGTGGCTGCACTCACATCTGTCGTGGTTTATGCTGGGTTTGCAGCTGTTGGACCCGTTTGGTGTTGGGTGTGTGACACAGCGATTGTGTGTCTTAACAAAAATACAACACTCTTCCCATTGTTAAAGATCTCACGCCTTTTCTTCTATACTTTCCTGCATCCATCAAAATCGGTTAAGTGTCTTACCGCAGCCAGTGTCCTTTGGAGAAGGTATTTCTGAAAACTCACGCCACGTGTCTGCGTGGGAGCTGCTATGACGCCTTCAGAAGGAAATCTGAAACGTGGTCAGGCTTGTGGGTTCTCCTTCCCACCCTAGCCCCCAGTTTATTTTTTTCCATTTTTGGCTGCCTCGTGGCATGTGGAGTTCCCGGGCCAGGGATCAGATCTGGACTGCAGTTGCAACCTAAGCCACAGACTGTGGGTGTGGGCCGGCAGCTGCAGCTCTGATTCGACGCCTGGCCTGGGAACTTCCGTATCCTGCATGTTAGGTCCTAAAAAGACAATAATAATAAAGAACCCTCCCTGATACTCACATCCTCTTTCTCCAGAGCATTTTATAAGGGCATGTCTTGTGTATTTTTTTCTGCTCCATATATTTACATGGTCTTTTACAACCAACTGGCCACAAATGAGCTGACCTGGGGGCTCCCTGCTGTACCAGGAGCACAGGACACAGTGCTGCCCAGCTTTCTTATGAAAAGCAATTTCTCTTCTTTTGAGACATTCCTGTTTTGACGAGTTTAAAAGCAATTCTCTAAGGCATCCGCGGAATGATCTGCCTAGGTAAAAATTGAACCTTTTCTATTAAAAAAAATTAAAATATTTTAATAAAGGTCATGGTAAAGTTCCTTTTTTTTCCTGTTTAACAAGATGGTACCTCTAATGTATTCCTTTCTCGCTCTTTCTCTTTTTTTTTTTTTTCTCCCTCCAGAGTAGGAATTTCTAAATTGTTAGACAGGGGACTTCTTTGGTTTCACACAACCCATTTCTTTACGGTGCTCAAAGTTAGTGAGTAGTTGAAATGTTTCTTAGCAAAGTAGAAATGGTGAAGCCTAAGGAGATGAAATGTGTCACTTAAAGGCATCCTAAGTCAGTTTTTCTTTGTGTGTTTTTTGGTTTCACTCTTAACCTCCCATGGCTTAACCCCCCACTCCCTAGCGCCCCCCACTGCAAAGGCTGTTGAACCTGGGTGCCCCTTCCCGGTGGTCTGACCTTGATCAAGCTCTTTGACTTCTCCAAGTCTCAGTTTTCTCGTCTGTAAAATCTAAGATCTCTTCTCTTCTCTTCTAATGGCCACCGAATCAATGACAAAATCTGGGCCCCTAGATCACCATTGCCCTGGGCCAGGGATTTTACTGACATTTGGGAATTTGACCTAAAATCCTGGTTTGACCTAACATGACCTGGATCCGTGATTGTACCGTTACCCGAATGACACCTGTTTTTTGTTCATTTGCTTTTTGTCTTTTTAGAGCTGCACCTGCGGCATATAGAAGTTACCAGGCTAGAGGTTGAATCAGAGCTGTAGCTGCTGGCCTGCGCCACAGCAACGCCATATCTGAGCCGTGTCTGCAACCTACACCACAGCTCAGGGCAATGCTGGATCCTTAACCCACTGAGCGAGGCCAGGGATCAAACCCGCGTCCTCACGGATACTAGTTAGGTTCGTTTCTGCTGAGCCATGATGGGAACTCCCTGCATGACACCTGTTAATGGCAAACGTGAAAGCGACACTCGCATTCTCATGATCCCTCGAGGCAGATGTCAGTGTTAAAAGGCCTCATGGTCCAGGCAAGGATGCTGAGGCGCCGGCCATCCCTGGAGCTGCAGTGCTGGGGCACCATGGGGGTTCCTGGCCAGCCCTTCTCAGCCTCTCCCACCTTAGGAGTCTTTGTGGCCATTGCTTGTTTATAGGTCACGTCTGGAGTCACAGGTTACACCCCCCCACACACCTGGCGAGTCTTCAGTGAGTCTCTAAAATCCTGTTTCCAGATGGGTGAACTTTCTTCTCCTGGCCTCCAAATTCTTATCCTTCTCGAGCGGCTCTTCGGGGGCCCCGTCTGAAAGGCCTTGTGGCACGGCGGCCTGGAGCAGGCCTAGAAGCATCCAGGACTGGGTGTCAGGGGTCACAGGGTCGGACTCTGCGTTTGTCACCGAGGCTCTTGGTCAGAGGGTGTGTTCTTCACACATCCTCCTGCGGGGAAGCCGGGCCTGGGGTCCCGGGGCCGTTGGAATGGCTGCTGTTGCAGCCTGTGTTGCATTTTCTTTCCCTCCCTCCCCTCCTCTTTCTCTATTTCTTTTTCTCTTTCTCCCCCCTCCTCCCTCTCTTTCTTTCTTTCTTTCTTTCATTTTTTTTGTAGCATTGGCTGATCTTTTTAAAACAATTTTTATTATAGTTGACTTACAAGGTTGTGTCAACTTCTGCTGTACAGCAAAGTGCCCCAGTTATACATGTATATATTCTTTTTCTCATGTTCTCTCATGCTCTGTCACACGTGACCGGGCATAGCCCCCTGTGCTGTACAGCACGCGTCTTCATCGTCACTTCCTCCCCGCGGTCACCACCCCGTCTCCCAGGAGGCTGGCGTCCATCCCACTGAGGGGCAGGACTCCCGCATAAACGACCATGCCAGGCCGCCTGGGCCAAGAGAAACGTGAACTTCGGGGACCGCAGCGCTCAGGGAGGGGCCTTGGGGTTTCCTGGCAAGGCGGGGGGCTCACCCCTGACCTGCCCGGCTCGCCGGGCTTCCTGCGCTCACCGCCGGGGGCAAGCAGCGGTGTTGGGCTTGGAGCCGGATCAAAGCTCATTCCTCGCGCACCTGCAGCCCCGAGCAGGTTGACACAGGGAGCCATCCAGCAGAGAGAGGCCAAACGAAAGTTTGTCTCACCGAGATTAGCAACTGGCCCCTTTCCAGATTCCACCTGCTCGGTGCGGACCTGCGGCGTCTCATTCCAGGTGTCTTCTCACAGCGTCTGACCTGGGGCCTTGGGTAACAATACGTTGGTGTCGGCCAAGGACAACAGCGACCGGGCCGCTGCAGGAGCAGGGTGGGGGGTGGCCGCGTGAGATCGGAGCCCGTGCGACCTGCAGGTGGGGGCGAGCACGGCGGCTGAGGCCGAGGCCGCAGCGTCATTGCTGACGCACCACTCGTCTGGGAGGTCACTCAGCCCTCTGAACCCGGGCCTGAACCTGCTTTAGCGTGTGGCATAGGGACGCGCCTGCTGACCTAGAAGGTAAGAGCCAGGCCTTGTTGAAATCACAGGCACCCCTCATTTTATGCCACAGATTTGTGTCAATCAAACTTCTGCAGCCAGGGTTCCCGCTATGGCTCAGCAGGTTAAGAACGCAACTGGTATCCGTGAGGATGCGGGTTTGATCTCCGTCTTCACTCAGTGGGTTAAGGATCCGGTGTTGCCGTGAGCTGTGGTGTAGGTCGCAGACGTGGCTCGGATCTGGCATGGCTGTGGCTGTGGGGTTGGCCGGCAGCTGCGGCTCCAATTTGAACCCTAGCCCGGGAACCGCCACATGCCCTGGATGTGGCCCTGGGGTGGATGCGGCCCTGGGGTGGGTGCGGTCCTGGGGTGTGTGTGAGAGAGTGCGGGACGCGTGCAGCAGTCCTTCAGCTGCCGCACCTAAGCAGCCCCCTCTGTGGGAGGGGTTGTTGGGTAACAGCGACAGGCGTGCATTTGGAGGTGGCAGACTTTAAGCTCTGCCGCTGGGCAGCTGCGTCCGGGGAAGCCCCACCTCCGTCCTGGGCCTCACCCCCTTACCACTGAGAGACGAGGCGTTGTTGGAGTGGATGTTTCCTTAAGCTCTTTCTCAGCTTAGTCCTGTTCGAATGTCCAGCTTGGAGCATAGCTCTGATCGTTGCTATCCAGTGAAGGGACCTGACAGGTGGACAGGAACACACAGGCCCTCCACTGCCATCTCTCCCTGGCCCCACAGGCTGCCACTGCCATGTGCTGAAGCACAAGGACTGGGGTCCTGTCCCTGAATGCACAGGCGTTGCTGGGCGGGGGCGTTAGGGTTGGTTCCCATGAGCTTAAATACCCTCCTCAGATTAGGTGTTTGGCTTTGAGAGATTGTAAGGCCTAGGAAGTGAGCACCTGGAGACTGCGGGTGGGTAGAAAGGCCCCTGGACTGTGGTTGTATATGGTCACAAAATGCAGACATCATTTCCTGGGAACCTGGAAACAAGCTTCTTGTAACATTAAGAAGCCTTTTGGGATGTTGATGAAAACTAAAAAAAAGGTCTGCTTAAGGAGTTCCCGCTGTGGCTCAGTGGGTTAAGAACCCAACTAGTATCTGAAAGGACTCAGGTTCAATCCCTGGCCTCACTCAGCGGGTTAAGGATCTGGCGTTGCCGTGAGCTGTGGTGTAGGTCGCAGACATGGCTCAGGTGCCGAGTTGCTGTAGCTGTGGTGTAGGCCAGCAGCTGTGGATCCGATTTGACCCCTCGCCTGGGAACCTCCATATGCTGTGGGTGTGGCCCTAAAAAGACAGAAAGAAAGGAGAAGACTGAGTCTTCTCTGTTGAGTGTGTAGAAGTGCAGCCCGGCCGGGGCACAGCGTGGTGGGATGGGGTGCTGTTTATTTGCTCTCTGAGGGGTGAAAGACATACCCCAGAGCTGTGAACGCCCCACATGCTGACTGTTGGCTGATGGACTAACTGTGCCATCTGAGCTGTTAACCCTTGACTCTCTCTGTGTGGAGGTTCCCAGGCTAGAGGTCGAATCAGAGCTCCAACGGCCCGTCTATGCCACAATCACAGCATCACCAGATCTGAGCCGCACTGGCGACCTACACCATAGCTTGGGGCAACGCTGGATCCTTAACCCACAGAGCAAGGCCAGGGATCGAACCTGCAACCTCATGGATCCTAGCTGGCTTCCTTACCAATGACCCACAATCGGAACTCCAGCCCTTGACTTTCCTGATGGCTCTTGAGGTGTCGAGCCTGAAATCTGGAGCTGACGTTAAGGTCCTGTCTCCCCAGTACTTTTGCCTTAGGCTCCTTTGCTCACTGATAAGGGCGGCCAACATTTTTCAAATATCCTGTCTGAACTGGGGCGTGCAATACACAAGGCGGGGCCCGTTATTCCAGCCACTTCCCATGCTGGCAGACAGCGTGGCCCTGCTCGCAGAGAGCCCCTCTTTTCCGCCTTGTAATTTACATACACGGCGCGCACAGGGGTCCGTGTTGTCAGGAGCGGAGGGACCGGCCCCCCGCAGAAGGAACTGACTGAAGCAAAGGCCGGGGGCCGCTCAGCCTGACTTCCTGTTTTAATTTTGCTTTGCATCCAGTTGTATTTGCTCGGTGAGAGCTGCTTCTTGACCTCCTCGGTGACTCTTGAGAGATGCCTGCTTGAACTTGGCTTTTTAATTTCTTTTCCAGGGAGGGCCTCCAGGGAGGGGCTGGTTTCCTGCTGGGGCCCCTGGGGGGCCTCACTCCGGAGGTAGGATGGAATTTTTCGAAGGATGGAAGACAGATGTTCATTTCCTGTACACACGCACCGTCGGCAGCTGACACCTCGGGCCGCGTTCAGGGTTTAGTCAGGAAGAGAACTTCATGAGTTCGTGGGTGTGCATGTTAAAGCACTCAGAACCATGGCTGGTGCAAAATAAAACCTCTCAGCGCTTGCTGTTCTTGTTATTATTGTCGTCATCTTTTCCTTCCGGCCAGGGTTCACTGCAGGCAGCACCCAGGAGTGGCATGACCAGGGCACTTTAAAAGCCTGCCTCAGGAGTTCCCGTTGTGGCGCAGCGGAAACAAATCCGGCTGGTATCCGTGAAGATGCGGGTTCGATCCCTGGCCTCGCTCAGAGGGGCGAGGGTTGGGGATCTGGCGTTGCCGTGAGCTGTGGTGTAGGTCACAGACATAGCTCGGATCCTGTGTTGCTGTGGCTGTGGTGTAGGGAGGCAGTTGCAGCTCCGATTTGACCCCTAGCCTGGGAACCTCCATATGCTGCAGGTGCAGCCCTAAAAAAAAAAAAAAGCCCGTTCCCGCTTTCGCAGCCCCGCTTCAGCGGGAGGGTCAGGACAGCCGGAGGACGCCTCCTGAGTGGCGATGCCGGGATCGCCCCCGGCATCAGTGATGTGTCACTTCTTCTGCCCTGTCACTTCCCCTGACCCCTGTGTCTGTTACCCCAGGGCTTCGGGGCTCCTGCCACTCGCTGTGGTTGGAAGGGCAGGTGAGGGGCTTGTACCGGAAGTTGCACCTCCAGCCGCTGCGCCGTGTCAAGCGCTAGGTTGGGTTCTTGGCATTTTAATTGCTCCCTCCTCCCTCTTGCAGCAGCGCCTCTGTGATGAATTAACATGCTGTTGTGAGTGGTTGTCAGAGTATAAATTGAGGACTTTGCAGAGAGATTTGCAGCGGCTAGTATCCATGAGGATGTGGGTTTGATCCCTGGCCTCACTCGGTGCGTTAAGGATCCGGTGTGGCTGTGAGCTGTGGTGTAGGTTGCAGACGAGGCTTGGATCCCACGTTGCTGTGGCTGTGGGGTAGGCCGGCAGCTGCAGCTCCGGTTCGACCCTTTAGCCTGGGAACCTCCATGTGCTGTGGGTGCGGCCCTAAAAGAAAAAAAGAAAGACAAAAAAAAAAAGAAAACATCATTATTGCAGAGGACTCTCTTCTAAGAATGAAGCATCAATCATTTTGGGTGATGCCAACAATTCATTTGGAACACAGAGCAGCAGCATTAGTTAACAGATGTCACAGTGCCAGGGAACCGGGCTGACTAGTTCTTCTGTCATCTTGCAGCCACAGCCTCCCTGTGTCTGGCCAGCTTTCTGATGCCGAGACTTCTCCCTCAGGATCATTGTCGTTTTTTTTTTTCCCCCCAGTATTGAGATGATTAAACTCACAGATGGCTGCTTCTAAGTTATTATGCCACTGATTAAAGAATTGTTAAGGCAGATTTATTTCTCTAAATACAAACACATGCATAACGGAGATTTTGGCCAAAACTTGGCTCCACACAATGGTGCATTGTTTCTGTCTTCAAGATGTATCTCATTTTATCCCTATGTTATAAAACAGCGGTGCCTGGCATTTCTATTATAGTGTCTATCTCCGAAGAAGTCTGTGTGGTTGACCGCAGCTTTAAACAGATACTCAGCTCCTGTTTTTTCTTTTTTTTCTCTGCCATGGTCACCAGCATTCTTAAGTGAGTGAATGTCGGTAAATAGTTTGTGTGGCACACAGTGGGTCTTCATTAATTCTGCTTATTATCTTTCTCAGTGATACGACACATGTATCAGTCTTAAATAGGCGTGTTCCTTGCTCCACGTTACTGCATCTCTTTTTTTTTCCTCTGGGGACAAGTAGAGAAACTGGAATTCACTGCCATCTCTTCCCTGTGTCCTATTGAAGTCTAATTCAAAGAAAATGGAAATTACTGGTCTTGGTCTCATGCCAACTGCTTTCAAATGATCGCTCTTAAGAAAAAAAAGTAAAAGCTTTGGGAGTTCCCGTTGTGGCTCAGCAGGTTAAGGATCCAACGCTGTTTCTGTGAGGATATACGTTTGATCCCTGGCCTTGCTCAGTGGGTTCAGGATCTGGTGTTGCCTCAAGCTGCAGCGTAGGTCGCAGATGCAACTCCGATCCAGTGTTGTGGCTGTGATGTAGGCTGGCAGCTGCAGCTCAGATTCGACCCTTAGGCCCAGGAGTTTCCATATGGCACAGATGTGGACATAAAAAGAAAAGGGAAGGTAAAAGTGCTGTCATTATTTACAGATACGATTTTGTATGAAAAATCACCTCTCCGATTTATAAATCAATTATTAATAAAAGAGTTTGTCAAGATTTCTGGCTTCAAAACCAATTTACAAAATGAAATTGCATTTATTTACATCACCAATAGTTTGATAATGAAAGGTACCAAGGAATACATCTAACAGATGGTACATAAAATCTCTACAGAGAAAATAATAAAATGTTTTCATTAAGACATTAAGAATTCTAGGAGATCCTGTCACGGCTCAGCAGTAACCAACCCACTAGGGTCCACGAGGACGTGGATTCCAACCCTGGCCTCGCTCAGTGGGTTAGGGATCCAGCATTGTCATGAGCTGTGGTGTAGGTTGCAGACAAGTCTCTGATCCCTCATTGCTGGGGCTGTGGTGTAGGCCAGCAGCTGCAGCTCCAATTCGACCCCTAGCCTGGGACCTCCCATATGCTGCAGATGTGGCCATTAAAAAAAAAAAAGTTAAAAAAAATTAAGAATTTTAAATGAATGAAGAGCGAATACCATGTTCACGACAGCATGCGTTGCTGTCATTAAATGTCAGACCTCCGCACAATGATCCAAAAGTTCATTCAGTGCAATTCCGCGGAGCATTACAACCGCCTTTGGGCAGGAGGATGTGACACGCTGATTTTCCTTTTTATATGACAGAGCTGGGAGCAAAGGGAGACCATCTGTAAAGCTCTGTAAACGGTTAAGGGAGCATGGTATCGGCCTTGGGGGAAACAAATAGTCATGAACAGACTAAAGAACTAGAAACAGAGCTGGATGCGGGGAAACTTAGCTTATGACAGGCGGTGCCCGGGAAAAGCGGGAGAGGAAGGCTTATTAGGTGGACAGCGCTGAGGCGACTGAGAATTATATAGAGGCGGCAGTGAAATCGGATCCATACCCTTACCGTCTACGAACAGCTCTGCGTGGATTAAAGACCGAGCAGTGAAAAGCAAACTCTTAACAGTTTGGGAGAGAATAGTGAAAGATATTTTATGACCTTGGGCGTAGGGAATGACTTTTTTTTTTTGCTTTTTAGGGCTGCACCTGAAGCATATGGAGGTTCCCAGGCTAGGGGTCAAATTGGAGCTGCAGCTGCCGGCCTACACCACAGCCACAGCAATGCGGGATCTGAGCCGCATCTGGGACTTTCACCACAGCTCATGGCAACACCGGATCCTGAACTGAATGAGGCCAGGGATTGAACCCGCATCCTCATGGATACTGGTTGGGTTCCGTTGCGCCACAATGGGAACTCCAGGAATCCTTTTCGAAGAAGACACAAACAGCATAAACCATGAACTCGATGATTGATAAATTTGACTATATTTAACTAGAACACATCAGTTTATCAAAAGACACTAGAAAATTTAAAAAAACTACACTCAGAAAAATTACTTGCGACATATATGACTGAAAAATGATTAATACCCAGCATACATAAATACTGCACATAAATAAGAAAAAGATGGATAATTCAAAAGAAAATGGGACTAGGACTTGAACAGGCATTTCAGAGAAGAGGAAAGAGGACGAGCTAATAAATATATAAAAAGGAACCTAACCATTAGAATTTAGAAATTCCAAATTAAACCCAAAATGCAGTACATTTTATATTGGCCAGATTGGGGAAAAAATAAGAATCTGCCATTGTCGAGTGTGGGCGGGGTATGTGGGCCAGCATGAGTCTCACACACCAGGACTGTAACCTGGCACCAAGACTTAGGAAAGCAATTTGTGTTTACACCTACTGTCCATGTAAGGGAGGAGAATGAGCTTTGGAGTCAGGCCAGGTTTGGGACCCCAGTGTTCCCATCTCCTAGTTGTATGACCTTGAGCATAAGACTTTCTGACTTTATTGGGACAAGGAGAATAACTAGAATGTTAGAGCTAATGACTAAAAATTCCCAGTGTGGACTAAACTTTGCTAAAGGGCAGTTACTTTTTTGTGTGTGCGTGTGTGCTTTTTGCTTTTTAGGGCCGCACCCGCCGCATCTGGAAGTTTCCAGGCCAGGGGTTGAATCAGAGCTACAGCTGCTGGTCTACACCACAGCTCATGGCAATGCCAGATCCTTAACCCACTGAGCAAGGCCGGGGATCGAACCTGCATCCTCATGGATGCTAGTGGGGTTTGTTACCGCGGAGCCACAATGGGAGCTTTCCTTTTATTAATATCCGACCGAGGGGCAGTCCTGCACGGCCCACCGTGCACACGGTGTGGCCAAGAGGCAAGATTGACTTGGCCTGGCAGCGTGTCCCAGGAACGCCCGTCTCCTGACCCTCTGCAGGTAACTCCACCCAAACCTCCTTGCCCCCCGCCGCCTCCTTCCCCTCTCATGACAGAGATCCTGCAGATGTTCCCACGCAAGGCCAGAGCCTCGCGTTTACCGATGGCCTGTGGCACAGCGCAGAGGGTAAAAAGTAGGAAGGAAGCAGGGTGAAATTATTATATCCTGGGGGCGGGGAAAAGTGGGCAGGCAGGAAATGATTGTAAAAGGGTTAGGAGAACAGCAAGGGGGGCTAATAGCAAAAGGAAAAACGACCTCTGTTAGAGTGCTCTAATCCTCCCTGGGTACTGCCATGGAAATCGCACTTGAGGCTCTCTGTCATTTGAGAACAATTTACTGGTATTGTTCTCGCCGTGTCATCAGCATCCTCTTCGTCCCGTTATCAGCCAGCAGGACTCATCTCCGCCATTATCAGCGGGTACCGTTTGACTATTCATTTCTTTGCACCGATTTTGCTGCCAAAGGGTCCTCTTTTCAAGTCGTGGACATCATTAGGCATCCTTTTTATTTTACATCATTTGTCATTTGCAGAGCTCCTTTATTTCATTACTTGGCATTCAGAATTTCAGGCCTCAAAGCAACAGCCTTGACACGAGGCTGTCCCCTGTTTGGCACTAGCAATTCCTGTCCTGAATCAGACATTCCTTTTCCTCTCCAGAATCCACTGTAGAAAATAGCATACTTTACTTAATACATCTTAATTTGTGAGAGGGAAAGAGGGAGATAAAAATGAGTGATGGGAGAGTTCCTGACATGGCTCAGTGGTAACGAACCCAACTAGCAACCATGAGGACACAGGTTCGATTCCTGGCCTCGCTCAGTGGGTTCGGGATCCAGCGTGGCGGTGAGTTGTGATGTGGTCGCAGACTCAGCCTGGTGCCCAGGGGAGTGCTGAATGCAGTCTGCCCCACGTGGTTCTCATCGTCTGCGGGGCTGGAGAGTGTTTTCTTCTCATGGTAGGGGCTGAAGTTTAAGGCTGCTGGGTGCAAAGATGCCATGCTTCTTACGGTCTAGGCCTTGCATACTTCATGTCTGCCCACATTCTACTGACCGGAGAGATTCACATGGCCCCAATGTGGGTGGAAATAAATTCTGCCTCCAGTAGGAGGAACGAACTGCAGGGTCACATGGCAGGTATAGGTAAAGAATTTGGAAAAATAATTCACTTTACCAAGGATATGGCTCTTCCTCCTATTTGTCAGTATATGTGGATCTGTGCTCAATTGAGTTTTATTCTCAAATGTTTAAATCTGTTTAGATTTTCTGCCCATTTTTTTGATTGGGTTGTTTGTTGTTTTGATGTTGAGCTGTATGAGTTGTTTGTATATTTTGGAGATTAATCCCTTGTCAGTTGCTTCATTTGTGTTTCTCCAAAGAACACCTACAGATGGCCAAAAAACACATGAAAAGATGCTCGACATTGCTAATTATTAGAGAAATGCAAATCAAAACTACTATGAGGCATCACTTTATACCAGCCAGAATGGTCATCATCAGAAAATCTGCAAACAATAAATGCGGGAGAGGGTGTGGAAGAAAGAAACCCTCTTACACTGTTGGTGGGAATGTAAATTGGTACAACCACTGTGGAAAACAGTATGGAGCATCTTCCAAACACTAAAACTAGAACTACCATATGATTCAGTAATCCCACTCCTGAGCATCTATCCGGAGAAAACCATAGTTTGAAAAGATACATGCACCCCAATGTTCACTGCAGCACTATTTACAGTAGCCAAGACATGGAAGCCACTTAAATATCCATCAACAGAGGAGTGGATATAGAAGACGTGGTGCATTTGTACAATGGAATATTACTCAGTCATTAAAAAGAATGAAATAACGCCATTTGCAGCAACATGGATGGACCTAGAGATTCTCATACGAAGCGAAGGTAGACAGTGAAAGGCAAACATCGTATCATATCACTTGCCTGTAGACTCTTCAAAAAAGGTTACAAATGAACTTGTTTGCAGAACAGAAACAGACTCAGACTTTGAAAAGAATCTCAAAGAGAATGGGTGTGTGAATATGTATAACTGAATCCCTTTTTTGTACAGCAGAATTTATCACACCATTGCAAATCAACTAGACCTCAATAAAACCTTTTTAAGAAAAGTTTAAATCTCTTGAGTGTTGAACGTATCACTCCAGTTATGTTCATTTTTACTCCTGAGGTCTCTCGGGTGGGGTGTTCCAGATAGGATGTTTCCTAAACTTTAAAAAAGAAAAAAGAAAATCAGAGGTATGCTAACTCAAGGGGACCACTGCTTCCTCCTGTTCTGCTGTGTAGTGAGGGTAGGTCTCCTGTGAGCAGAGGTCCCGTGGCAGCCTTGGACCCTAAAACTGGCTCTTCACAGGTCAGTATCACTGTCTGAAGAGTACCTGTATCTCACCTGGGGCTTCTTAGGCTGGAATGGGCAGGAGAAAGTAAAACAAAGCCCAAACCATCACATTTTGGACAGTATTCCTTAAGCCACTGTTGAACCATATCATAATTCTGCAGAAAATTACTGAGATAGGAATTTGTCCATTTTCAAGACATCTAGATTTTTGGCATATTTATAAAAAAAAGTACGTTAGGTGTTGGCTATCCATAAATTAAGGAGCCTTCACTTATAAAAGGAGCTGGTGCAAGGCAGAAATTTTTATGTTGTGAGCCACACGGGAAGTCCGAGGCAGATATTTTTCTTTTTTTTTCTTAATGGATTTTATTTCAATTATAGGTGTACATAAATCATCACAAGTCAATTTTACAGATTTTTTATCTCAAACCCACAGTGCATCCTCCCATTCCAAGGCAGAAATTTTTAAATTGAAGTATCATTGATTTACAATGTTTTAGGTGTACGGCACAATGATTCAGTTATATAATAAATGTATCTAGAAATACAGATTTTGAGATATATGGATGTATTCTTTTTCTGATTCTTTTTCTATTAAAGGTTATTACAAGACATTGAATATAGTTCCTTTTGCTCTACTGTAGGTCCTTGTGGTTTATCTATTTTTATAAAAATTTTCCAAAACATTTGAAATTTCAGTGAACAATTTTTGATGTTCTTACAGCTTTTCAGAAGTTTTTTTTTTTTAAATCACATATAACAGTAGAATCTTTGCAAATCTGAAACTATTTTTCCTCTGTGGGGATCCCTATGTATTTTAAACTATTTCACTAAATTTTTATTTTAAAAAAATGTGTAAAGGGAGTTCTTACTGCAGTTCAGTGGGTTAAGAATCCGAGTGCAGCAGCTCAGGTCACTGCAGAGTTGCAGGTTTGATCCTCAGCCCAGTGCATTGGGTTAAAGGATCTGGTGTTGCTGCAGCTGTGGCTCAGATCCAGTCCCTGGCCCTGGAACTTCCATATGCCCCAGGTGGGGCCATAAAATTAAAAAAAAAAAAGTTTATGGAGTTCTCTTCATGGCTCAGGGGTTAAGGAACCCGACTAGGATCCATGAGGTTGTGAGTTCGATCCCTGTCCTCGCTCAGTGGATTAAGTATCAGTGTTGCCCTGAGCTGTGCTGTAGGTTGCAGACGCGGCTCAGCATGTGGCAGTGACTGTGGAACAGGCCAGCAGCTGTAGCTCCGATTGGACCCTCGCCTGGGAACTTCCATATGCCGTGGTTTTGGCCCTAAAAAGAAAAAAAAAAGTTTAAAGATTCATATGGTTCATTTTACACACTTGGTAATTTCTGTTATGCTGTCATTAGATTTTCACGTTAAGCAGAACTTAAATGTCTTCAAACTGGACTTTACATATCATTTTATTTCTAGTTTTTTCAAAATGTATATCAATGCGTTTTTTTTCTTTTCCCAAGTTTTTGGGATTTGGCTCTATTTTCAAGGCTGATTACTGCTTCCTGTCTTTCGAGGGACTGAACTTTTGGCACATTACAGAGATCACATCATTAGCCAGAGCTTTTGACTTGAGGGTCTCTGGGCGCCTTGTCTCTTTCTTGAAACATGCCCAAGGAAGAGCGGGGAATTCCTAATTTCAATGGTTAACTTAGGATTTTCTTGAGAAGTAGCTGTTCCTTTTCATCTCCCCACCTTTGTTTTTCCCACCAGCTTCTGGATTCCAATAATTATCTTTTGAACGGCCCAGTCATACTATTATAGGATTTTGAAAGGCTAAAAGGACGGATCAAAGAAGGAAACAGAAAATCCAGTGACAAAGTCCATTTCCATGTCCCCAATTGTTTTCCTTCGCTGCCCCATCCCTTCCTCCCACCCCATTTTAGTTCTGAGCGTCATTCCCGGGAGGAACTTTTGCATTTTCTAGGAGTCCGTCTGCTCTTGCACCTTATCTCCCAACTGAAGCTAGAATGTTCCACCCCAAGCATCAGAGTCGTTTTCACAGCAACTAAATGTGATTTCACACACAGCAGATTATGACTTCTACGGAGAGTGAGCAGTGTAAAATTATTAACCCCTTAGGACAGGGGCCCCATTTCACACTGATCTCCTTAGCAACAACGTAAGACGGGAAAAACGGACAGCATCAACGGACCGAGGATAGCACAGCCTGCAGTGTAATCGTCCGTTCTAAATGCCTCCAGAACATAATCTCAATGCGACATTATAGCCGTCACGAAAGAGTACTGAGCAAATTTCCCTGAAAAAAGCGGCACTCGTGGAGAAAGCACAAGGATGTCTCCCACAGAACTGAGGATCGAGTCCGTCAGAGATGAAGTCTTGCCTGACACTGGTGGACCAGTTGGCCAGCAGGACTACTCAACAGACGGCATCACAGGATGGATGATCAGGTTCTGAACAGATTGTCTGAACGAGTCAGTTCTAATTTATGTCTAGTTTCCTTGTGTTTCATGGCGGAAGTGCTGTGCAACACATAGAACTCGATCTGTGAACAGACACAGCCTCCCTGTAACAAATGGCAACAAGAATAACCCAGAAGTCTTGATCTCTTGCTCAAAGACCTGTGACATCCAGGACGGTCGAATACCCCGTTTATAGTTTACCGTTGCTGCTTCCAGGAAGGCAGTTTTCTCAACAAGAGGAAAGCCCGTTCAACTTGCACAACTGTATTGTACCTGCCGTGTCGATGACACAGGCAGCTAACACAGTGGACTCCCTCGTATTTGACTGTGTCCGAGATCCCTGCTCCCTTTTTTATACCTGACTTACATAGAAAAGAAAGCTGTTGGGATTTGTGGCTAAAGGTGGCTGAGGAATAAAACGTTTCTCTCGGAAGCAACAGTAATTTTGGAATCCTCACCGCAACTGATGGATTGAGTCAGACAACCTTCTGCATCCAGTGCAATGAGATTGAATTTCGGTTTAATCATAGATGGCGTTATGGGTGGGATTTGAAGGCATCTCCTCTCCCTTGAATTGTTGAAGAAATTCCTAGCACTGTAGGAATCCTGACATTGTAGAACCCTTCTCTTACCCCCGTTCAATTATTCTTCTTGTGATGGTCTACACAGCAAGTATATGGACTTGAAAAAAAATCATCTAATAAACATTTATTAGTAGCTACTCTATGCCTGATAGCAGAAAATTAGAAGGAGCCAGATGCACCCACTTTAATTAATTGGTGTAATCAGGAGTGGTGTGCAACATCGGGGTGAAAATTGCTAACTTAAATTGTGGCTTTGGGGCTCACATGAGTTTTTGCCGTCTTGAATGTTTTGTTTCCCCCTCCTTGAATAATTTCATATTTAGAGCATCTCCATTTTCCTTTCCTGTCTTTTGCCAAAATTTCCCCTCTTTTTCGAGTGTAGGAGGGTGTCAATTAAAACTCTTTTTATGGCGTAATAGGTTTCAGATTGCCAATTACTCTGCAGGAGAGTTGGGAATTTCTTCCCAGACTTTTCTCAGTTCATTCGAAAGACCAGTAAAGAGAGGAATGGCATCGGGAGAGGTCATGGAAATAATGCAATACGTGTTAGCCTCCTTTTTGAGCGACAAAGAGTACGGATAGAAAGTATCAACCCCTAGAAGAATCCTTCCTGTTTTTCCTGGCTAAATTTACTCATTCCTTATGACTCTTCTGAGACATTTCCTATGAGAAGTCTCCCCAAACTGCCCCCGACTCCACCCTCAGTCTTACCTCCAACTTTGTTAGGTGTCTTTACCCTTGTCTTAGGACTTCATACAGCTCTGTTCTGGAATTGTCCATTTATTGTCTATTTTCTCTTTTACTTGGGGTGTGGGACTATGTCTTATCTCCCTGTTATCCCCAGCTTTAGTGCAGGGCCTGGCATTCAATTAGGAGCTCAGTATAATGTGTACTGAATGAATAAATGAATGAATGGATGGAAGTAGTGCCTGTCTCGCTCACTTCTACATCCCCAGTGCCTCCTTGGCGTGTCAGTTACCTACTGCTGCACACGCTCCCAAACTTAGTGACTTTAACATTTATTTAGCAGTGATTCTGGGCTCAGCTGGGTAGTTCTTCTGCTTTTAGCTGGGCTCCCTCGTGTGCCTGTGGTCTGCTTCCAGGTCAGTTGGGGGCCTGTGATCTTTTATCTTCCAAAAAGCTAACTTGGATTTGTTCAAGAGGCAACTGGGCAGGGTTCCAGGACCGGGAGCGGAAATGTGCATGGTCTCTTGAGGTCTGAGTGTAGGGCTGCTACGGTGCCACTTCTGCTGTGTTGTTTTTTTTTTTTTTTTGTCTTTTTGCCTTTTTATGTGGAGCCGCACCCGCGGCATATGGAGGTTCCCAGGCTAGGGGTCTAACAGGAGCTGTAGCTGCCGGCCTTTGCCACAGCCACAGCAACGCGGGATCCGAGCCGCGTCTGCAACCTACACCACAGCTCACGGCAACGCCGGATCCTTAACCCGCTGAACAAGGCCAGGGATCGAACCCGCAACCTCATGGTTCTTAGTCGGATTCGTTAACCACTGAGCCACGAAGGGAACTCCACTTCTGCTGTGTTTTATTGGCTAAGGAAGCCACAAGGCGGGTCTAGATTTAAACGGGGTGTGGGGTGGGAAATAGACTTCACATTTTAACGGAGAGTGGTGGGGAGCTGCAAAACCACACTGAAGAGGGACAGGGACACAAGGAAGAGAAAGACTGAGGACATTTTTGCAAACAATCTACCAGACTTGGCAGACAGTGATCCCAAAAAAAAAATGTTTGAGTTGAATTAAATCTGAGGAGTATTAGATTGAGCCCAAATCTGGGTGCATCTTTCCAAGAAGAAAGTGTTTCTCTTTGGTTCCATTCCACATCCTTTTTTATCAGCCTTCTCCCGCTCCGGGCTGGCTGCTCACCACTGTTACTCAAGCACTCAGGCTTCGGAGTTGCCCTGTGGGTGCCCACGTCCTCCTAGTCAATTCACAGATTATTTACTGGGCTGCTATCCTGTCGAGCACTTAGTATAAGCCAGACTCTATACTGGGTGTATAGCAGCGAGCACGTAAAACATAATTCATGTCCTATAGCGGCGGAGGTATTTGCGTAGAAATTATGAGTGCGATTAGTTACAAAGACACAGAGGGTGGAAGAGAAGAGATGACAGCTGGCCTGCTGATGTTTATAGGATGCTGAAGATGAGACTGAAGGGGACGGCTGGAGATGGCTGACACTGGGGCATTTAGGGGACAGAGGAGGCAACGCAGAGCACTTTGCAGCGGGGGAGAGGGGCAGGGGGAGAGCCCGGGGGAGGTAAGGAGCAGGAACTGGGGTGAGGGACAGGACGGCTGGAGCGGGAGGGTGAGGGTGGGAGGGCATGAGAGCAGATCTCCCAGGCTCGGCAGGTACTTTTCCCAAGAGATGGAAGCTGTTGAAGGGTCTTAGGGGAGAGATAGGACCCAATTCACTTAAAAACAAACAAACAAACAAACAAAAACCTTCCTGGGCTGCACGGAAAATAGGAGAGAGGAGAGCCAAGGCTGGGTAGAAAAACTTTTTCCTTCTCCACCATCAAAACACCCCCCGGCGGGACAGTGCTGGGAAGAAAGCTGAAGAGGCTGAATTCACAGGAGTTACTGATAACCTTTGTCAGTAGTATTTGTTTGGATCTTTCCCGGCACTTTTAGGGTCCTTCTGACCCCAGTGCCCCGCAGTGACTTCTCAGCTTGTGGGTGTGAGAAGCGAGAGGAAGGATGGGGTTGAGGGGGGCTCTGATCGCCTCCCTCTCCTCATTCCGCCTTGACTGCGCTTCAGGGGAGGGGTCCGGGGGCTCCCTGCGGCTGCCAAAGTCCTCCAAGGGGCTCAAGAGGCTGATTCACTTTTATCCTGCAGCTCAATACTGAAAAAACACACAACCCCGTCAAAAAATGGGCAGGAGATCTAAACAGACAGTTCTCCAAAGAAGACATACAGATGGCCAAAAAACACATGAAAAGATGTCCAACATCACTCATTATTAGAGAAATGCAACTCAAAACTACTATGAGATACCACCTTATACTGCCCAGAATGGCCATCATCAAAAAGTCTACAAACAAAAAATGACAGAGGTTGTGGAGAAAAGGGAACCCTATTACACTGTTGGTGGGAATGTAAATTGGTACAACCACTGTGGGAAACAGTATAGAGATTCATCAGAAAACTAAAAGTAGAATTACCATTTGATCCAGCAATCCCACTCCTGGCATCTATCCAGAGAAAACTGTGACTCGAGGAGACACATGTACTCCAATGTTCATTGCAGCACTCTGTGTAATAGCCAGGTCATGGAAACAACCTAAATGTCCATTGACAGAGGAGTGGATCAAGAAGATATGGTACAGGAGTTCCCGTCGTGGCGCAGCGGTTAACGAATCCGACTAGAAACCATGAGGTTGCAGGTTTGATCCCTGGCCTTGCTCAGTGGGTTAATGATCTGGCGTTGCCGTGAGCTGTGGTGTAGGTTGCAGACGCGGCTTGGATATGGTGTTGCTGTTGCTATGGTGTAGGCTGGCAGCTGTAGCTCCAGTTCAACCCCTAGCCTGGGAACTTCCATATGCTGCGGGTGTGGCCCTAAAAAGTAAAAAAAAAAAAAAAAAGATATGGTACATTTACACAATGGAATATTACTCAGCCATTAAAAGGAAAGAAAGAACGGCATTTGCAGCAACATGGATGGACCTAGAAATTATCATGCTAAATGAAGTTTGTCAGACAGTGAGACACCAGTGTCATATGCTATCACATGTGGAATCTAAAAAAATGACACAGTGAACTTCTTTGTAGAACAGATACCAACTCACAGACTTTGAAAAACTTAGTTTCCAAAGGAGACAGGTGGGGGATGGAAATGCTATAAAATCGGGTTGTGATGATCACTGTACAACTGTAAATGTAATATAATTCACTGAGTTAAAAATGAAACAAAAAGCCTTTTATTGGGGGTCACTAAAAAAAAAACGTGGCCCCTAGTCAGAAACTTTTACCACCTTAGGGCACCTGGTGTTCAGGGTGAAGCAAGCATTGCCTGTCGTGGGAGCGTCTTTAAGCCCTGCTTCCCCAGCTTCGCAGTGTCCTGGGAGTAGCTGATGGATCTCTGTGGATGGCGTTTATAAACCAAGGGTGTGTTTTGCAAGCAGGGTTCCCTTTCCAGCTCCAAAAGCACGGTGCAGACCAGCAGCTTCTGCCTAATGAGACACTGTCAGCCCTTCTCTGGCTAAGGGTTCATTCATCAGGTGGCCTGAATGCCACTCCTGTCTTGTCCCTGCGCCTGAACTTGGATATAGAGTTTTCTTTAAAGCCCAGATGTTCTGCTTATCAGTCATGTTCCATGTTGGGTTACTTGCAGAGTGGAGCCATTGTCTTTAATGTTTAATAACTGTGCCACAAAGATAATATAATAAGATCCAAGAAATGTAATTTAGAAAGGCTTTCCACTCAAACCTGGTGTGTGTGTGTGTGTGTGTGTGTGTATAATCTTTTTTTTTTCAGCTTATTTATTTATTTTTTATTTTTTTACATTATACCCAGCTGTACAGCGTGGTGACAGGGTTACACATCACAAGTGGTTAGACATAGTTCCCAGTGCTATACAGTGGTATCTCCTTGCTTTTCCAGCCCAGAGGCAACAATGTAATCTTTTTTAATCCCATCCCAGGACTAAGAAAAACCTTGTTTTCTCTCTGTCTTCTATATGGCCTGTACCCTTCATTTTGTCCCTTTTTTTGGCGGGGGAGAGCGATGTCCTGTGGTCTGGATGGTGATTCCTCAGCGTGGGGACCCGGGACCTGCAGGTGCGGAGGACCCTGCCCTGGGCCGCGTCTGCGCTTGCGTGTGTGGGGGGCGGTGCCGGAAGTGGAGAGTCGCGGGGCTGGATGCTTTGCTCTGGTTGCGGATGAACCACGTGTGCTCTGGTTGCAGATGAACCACGTGTGCGCTGGTCCTTTGGGCGATCTTCCTGGTCCCTCCAAGCCTGGGTCGCTTCAGAGGCTTTACAGACAGAATTTAGCTTCACAGCAGATGGATGGCTCTTAGCGGTGAAGAGATTCTTGGGGTAAAAGCGTGGCAACAGGAAGGAAGGTTTCTTTTTCTTTTTTTTAATTCCCGTTTAGGAGCGTGCATAAAATTGAATTCAGTCATTCTGCTCTGCCTTCTTGGAAGAAGCATCAGTATGAATAATAGTCTTTGAATTTGCGAGTTAAAACTCTGATTTCCCGTGGGCAGCGTCCCCTTGAGAAAGAAGGCAGTCAGGCGGTTTTGAGTTCTTCCTTGAAGGAGTACAGACCATAATGGTGGCCCTGTTCTGTGTCCTGCGGGGCTGTGGACAGGAAGTCCATGGCAAGGTTCATAAAACACTCCGGCTTTCTCAGAGAAAGGAGCCATAGAAATATAAGGCAGTCCGGTTGTGTCGGAACCCTCCCACCCAGCCTCCCTCCAGGCTCCCTTTTCACTCTTGAGTCGTAAAGAGAGAGGATCTGTAGCAAGTCTTCTCTCGCCTTCCTTCCCTCTTACTCTCTTCTCAGGGAAGGAGCCCAGCCAAGGCTCAGAGCCTAACTGTGCATGTGATCTTCTCAGCGGTGAATCTGCATTGCTGACGTTTTACATCTTTGAAGGAGCAGGGTAGACCCCTAAGTTTTACAAGTTTTCTTTATCCTTTTTCTAATTGCTGTATAAATAATGAACTGCCTTGTCTTTAGCAGTCAGAGTTAAGACTGCCCCTGTGAACAGCATAAGACATAAAACTGAGGAGTTCCCAGGAGTTCCTGTCGTGGCGCAGTGGTTAACGAATCCGGCTAGGAACCATGAAGTTGCGCGTTAGATCCCTGGCCTTGCTCAGTGGGTTAGGGATCCGGCGTTGCCGTGAGCTGTGGTATCCCGTGTTGCTGTGACTGTGGCAAAGGCTGGCGGCTACAGCTCCTGTTAGACCCCTAGCCTGGGAACCTCCATATGCCGTGGGTGTGGCCTTACATAAGGCAAAAAGACAAAAAAACAAAAACAAAAAACTGATGAATTCCCGTTGTGGCTCAGCGGGTTACGAACCCAACTAGTATGCGGATTTGATCCCTGGCCTCACACGTTGGGTTAAGGATCTGGCATTGCCTCGAGCTGCAGTGTAGGTCGTGGGTGCAGCTCAGATTCCGTGTTGCTGTGGCTGTGGTCTAGAGCAGCATCTGCAGCTCCAGTTCGACCGCTAGCCGGGGAAGTTCCATAAGCCTCAGGTGTGGCCCTAAAAAGAAAAACAAAACAAAAACATAAAACGGAATCAGGCATTTGCTTTTCCATCTAAACGACTGAATTTCTCTTTCAGGTCTCCCATGTAGGGAAGAGAGAGAGGGGAGGCGAGGAAAAGCGTTGAAACTGGTTCTTAAAGGAATCAAGTTCTTAAGAAGGCCAGGTGTGGGTTCTGTGGATGCTCGTTTTTGACAGCCCTGATAATTTCTTAACTGTATCCTGGCCTCCTGCACCTCATGGGAAAAAATGGCAGAGACTTAGAGCCCCAAGCGGTTATGTCACACCGATCAAGACATAAGTAATGATGCCTCGACATGTTAAAAACCTTTATTTGGGAGATAGGAAAAGTAATCCCCTTTCAAACATTAACTGCAAGTCCATGTATTCCAGGGAATTGTTGGTACACACCACTGGTCTAACATTTTAGCTGAATGAATTAGACATTTCAACACATGGTCAGTTCAGTGAGCTTCCTAATGGATGTTTAACGGAACCAGTCAACTGCTTGAACCAACTGGTCATTTGTGTGACGGAGACATGGGCCTGGAGTCATGGGAAGTTGATTGGGGACGGGGCTGTGATCAAACTTAAGGAAGAGTCAGAGAATTCCAGCCGTGGAGCCAGCGCCCCGTCTCCTGAAATAACACGGTGATGTCACCTCCTCACGCAGGGTCCCGTCTGACTCCCCGTGAAGCGGTGTTTTCAGAACCTGCTGAAAAGCGCGTGAGAAGATGCTGCCGCGCTGGGTTGACAGGCAGCCTGGAAACGGGCGAATGAGAGGGAACTTCCCAGAGGCAATTTGGACGTTAGAGATGCCGGTTCTCTTTCGTGTTTTCTTAAGTCCCTTTTGGAAAACATTACTTTTCGGGGACTTGGAGCAGTTGAAAGAGAGATATCCATTAAGTACGTTTAGGAAGAATGTTCTGTCTCGTTTCGAGTACACTGGCTTTGCCTGAGAGACCTTTTTTGGACTTGATTCAGAGCATGGCTTGGGTGGATTTGCTTTGACTTGATGGCTTGGGGTATGAGGAGGCCCCAGTGAGGGTGAAGAGGTTTTGGGAATTTACGTTTGCCTGCGACAGCTCTGGTACAGACTTGGACTTGTGGAGACTTCCCGCCTCTCCGTTACGCATCTGGGTGCCCCCTGCATCTAGCCTCCTGCTCGTCTTAAGGTGTCTGATCAGTCTTTAGCTTTGGTTGCTTGCCAGTCGATAGCACTTGACTTTGTTCGTTGACTTGGGCTCCATTTGCTGGTAAGACCTGTGGCTTGCGGGGAAGGAAGCCTTCGGGTCCTGGAGGTTTTGATGTGTTGTCATTTGTTTTTTTCTGGGCTGAGAAATGTACCCTAAGCTCAGAGAGCGGAAGGCTAGGTGTTGTGTGTGGCGTCCCCATGCAGGAGCAAAGGAGGAGTGTCGTGCTGCTGGCTGACGTCTCTTCTCTCTGCTCCGTGATGAAGAAGCGTCTTTGGGGTTGACATTCCTCATGAAGACAGCCAGCATCTCCGTGAGTGCGGGACAGTGCCGTTTCAAGCAGGACAGCCAGAGGTTGAGGGGTGATCCAAATGGAGATGATAGGGGCCCAGAGATGCGGCCAGGGGTGATCTGGGTCTGAGTGGTCGCCCCAGCTTAGCCCCGTGGATCTCTGATTGAAGCACCTCCCCGGAGCCTGGAGACTCGGCAGCCTCTGCTGGCACAGGTCTTGCTCGGCTGCCGAGAAGGCTAGGTCAGGAACAGGACCCTTGACTAGCAAAGTCTACCTTCTGTTTCCCTGTCCAGCCGCTGGTTTTCACTTCCTCACCTTTATTTTCTTTACGTCCCTTGCCCAGAATTCCGTCCCCTCTCCTCCCCGGTAATTGACGCCCATTGCTTTCCTCAAGGACTCAGTCAGATCTCAGCTTCTCCAACGTTGTTTTTATGGCCTCCCCTCACTTCCATGTAGTTTTGTGCTTATTCTGCGCCTGACTTGTGAGTGCTATTTAGTGACGTCATTTATGTTTTATCTTCTTAGACAGTGTTGTGACTCAGTGGGGATGAATCTGACTAGTATCCATGAGGATGTGGGTTCAATTCCTGGCCTCGCTCAGTGGGTTAAGGGTCTGATATTGCCTTGAGCTGTGGTGTAGGTCGCAGATGTGGCTTTGATCTGGTGTTGCAGTGTAGACTGGCTGCTGCAGTTCCGATTCAACCCCAGTCTGGGAACTTCCATATGGCTCCGGTGCAGCCTTAAATTAAAAAAAAAAAAAGAGTGTTTATACACCCAGACAAGTAGAGCTGACCTTATGCACTGTAAATTGTATAAACCACTTTATATTAAGACTTACTTTTGGGGGGAGCAATTATTACTATTTCCATTTTACAGGTGATGAAACTTAAGTTCAGAGAGATCCAGTGACTTAACCAAGGTCACAGAGTCAGAGCCAGAGAGAGATTTAAATCCTCATCTGACTCCACGTCCTCTATTCTTTCCATGACCATATATTCCCCTGAGTTTGATGGATCCAGTACATTCTGCCTCTAAAAAATTAGACTCTCACACACACAAATGGAAGCCTTCCTTAGCAGAAAATATCCTTCCGAACAGTATTTTTTTTTTTCTAGAAAATAACTTGACTTTGAGTAAAAGAGTAGCCCCAACCTTCTGAAAAAGCTGTTCTCGGAGTTCCCATCCTGGTTCAGTGATAACGAACCAGACTAGTGTCCATGAGTACTTGGGTTTGATCCCTGGCTTCACTCAGTGGGTTAAAGATCTGGTGTTGCCATGAGCTGTGGTGTAGGCTCAGATCCCACATTGCTGTGGCTGTGGTGTAGACCAGCAGCTGCAGCTCTGATTCGACCCCTAACCTGGGAACCTCCATATGCCTCGGGTGCGGCCCTAAAAAGACAAAGAAAGAACAATCTGTTCTCAAGGCTTGTGCGGTCCTTTGTGAGGCATCTATCAAGTGCCTGCCGTATTTTAGGCATTGAGCTGCTGGTTGGCAAGAATGGGAACCGTGTCGGATGAGGACATGGTTCTTTTCGTCCTCAAACTCACAGTCTTGTGGTTGGAGGGTGGACACCAAGATGGCAAGTTTCCTGTATGCTTGTGAATCTGGAAGGACCAGTGCCGGCTTTGACCTTCATTCGCCTCAAGCGAGCTGCTATTACAGAAAAGGTAGTTTGCAGTGTCCTTTGATTGGCTGAATGGATAAACAGATGCATACGATGGGGTATTAGTCAGTGTTCAAAATAATGACAATTTGGAGTTCCCGTGGCTCAGTAGTTTACAAACCCAACTAGAATCCGTGAAGACGTGAGTTCGATCCCTGGCCTCGCTCAGTGGGTTAAGGATCTGGCGTTGCCGTGAGCTGTGGTGTAGGTCGCAGACACAGCTTGGATCCTGAATTGCTGTGACTGTGGTGTAGATTGGTAGCTGCAGCTTTGATTCAGCCGCTAGCCTGGGAACCTCCATATGCCTCGAGTGCAACCCTAAAAAGAAAAAAAATAATAATGGAAGTTGGAAACACACTACTGCAGCTTGCATGAGCCTTGAAGGCGTTACGCTAAATGAAATAAGCCGGACCCAGAAGGACAAATATGATTTGCTTCGGCGCATAGGACGGGCAAGTTCATAACGGTGGAAAGTAGACTAGAGCTTGCCAGGGGCCAGGAGGGAGCTCATGGGCGGTTATTGTTTAATGGGCGCAGAGAGATTCCCTTTGGGGTGATGAAAATGTTCCGGAGATGGGTAGCGGTGATGGCTGCAAAGCACGGTGAGCGCGCTTAGATGCCACGGGTCGGCATACCCGAAAATGGTTAAGGGGATAACCATGACGTTGTATGTTTTACCACACGCACAAAATAATCTTCCAGAATAAGTCAGCACTACTTGTACACGTGTTTAAGGCAAGAAGAGACAGAAACCGTCTTGGAAAAGCGGGAGAGCCCCCACTGGTTGTCCGAAGGCGGAAAGCCCGGGATGGCCCGTGAGCCGCTCGCTGGCTACTGAGCCGGCCTGGCGACCGCAAGGCCGGGCGGGGAGCCGGGTGACTTTCGCAGCCGATCAGGTAATGAGGAGAGCTGTCCTCAGAGAAACGAGAACCATGTGCGCTGGAAGGCGGCCGTGCAGCACGCTCCTCACCACGCAGGAGGCCAAATGGCAATTTATGTGGTTTTCACAACTGTGATTTTGGATTGATGACTAAACCTGTCTGGGTTCCTAACCCAGCTCGCTGCCTCCCCGCCTGGCCTGGAGCCGAACCCGCCTTCCCGGAGCCGGGTTTGAACAGTTGCATCCTTTTCCTCCTTTTCTTCTTCTTACTGCATCGGTGCCAGCCTCTGCTACCTTCAGACCTCTGTGCCCACCCAGAGCCTGGCACGGTACGTAAAGAAAATCCTTTTTCCAACCGGTCTGATTAAATGAATGGCCTTCACTTGACATTTATATTCAGTTCTGGATTTATTTTTTTCAAGTTTGGATCGCCCGCTTGATGTGTTCGGAGGAGACAGGTTCTGATCCTAGGTTGACTTCTCCTTACCTGCCTGGCTTGCCATCATCAGACCATGTTTTCCTAGGAAAGGCAAATGCATTTTATATGTGATGTAGGAAGACCGTAATACAGGGAGTTCCCGTTGTGGCTCAGTGGTAATGAACCCGACTACTAACCTTGAGGACGTGGGTTTGATCCCTGGCCTTCCTCAGTGGGTTAAGGATCTGGCGTTGCTCTGAGCTGTGGTGTAGGTCGCAGACCAGCTTATAGCTGGCACTGCTGTGGTGGAGGTATAGACTGGCAGCTGCAGCTCTGATTCAACCCCACCCTGGGAACTTCCATATGCTGTGGGTGTGGGCCTAAAAGAAGAAAAGAGAAGGAGTTCCTGTCATGGCGCAGTGGTTAACGAATCTGACTAGGAACCATGACGTTGCGGGTTCGATCCCTGGCCTTGCTCAGTGGGTTAAGGATCCGGCGTTGCCGTGAGCTGTGGTGTAGGTCGCAGATGCGGCTCGGATCCTGCATTGCTGTGGCTGCAGCATAGGCCAGTGGCTACAGCTCCAATTAGACCCCTAGCCTGGGAACCTCCACATGCCGCGGGTGCAGCCCTAAAATGACAAAAGGCAAAAAAAAAAAGAAGAAAAGAAAGGGAAAAGAAAAGAAAAACATACTACAATAATAAAAGTAATAAAAATGTAATATTTGAATTTTTAAAACACTTTGCACATAAGTAAACTCTTTCAGTCCTTACACTGTTCCTGAGGAGGTGAGCAGGGACTGCTCATTTCGTAGGAGGAAACTGAGGCACAGAGACGGGGAGCAGGGTGCCCCAGATCGCCCAGCTGACATTGATTAGAGCTGGATCTGGAGGCTGTGTCTTCTGGGTCTACATCCAGAATTCTTCCCACCACCCCACTCTCCCTACCAGCAAAGACCAGTTTGGTGTAAATAATTTCAGTGGAATGCACCCTTTCAAACTACTTACCAGGTCATTGTTGCAGAATCCTCTTTCATGCTGTTTGTTCTCTAGTAACTCTTGTGACAAGGGTCCGCACTTGACCCACTTTGTTTTTTTTCATTGTTACTATTTTCTTTTTTGCTTTTTAGGGCTGTGACCGAGGCATATGGAGGTTCTCAGGCTACGGGTTGAATGGGAGCTGCAGCTGCCAACCTACACCACCACAGCCACAGCAACGCGGGATCCGAACAGTGTCTGCGACCTACACCACAGCTCATGGCCACACCGGATCCTTAACCCACAGAGCGAGGCCAGGAATTGAACCCGCATCCCCATGGATACTAGTCAGGTTCGTTACCGCTGAGCCATGATGGAACTTAACCCACTTTAATAGACTGACCAGGTGAGTGTGAGTCACAGTACGGGCGGGGAGACCCTGAGAGAGAGGCCTGGGCCCAGATTTAGGACCTGCTTTGGCCTCTTGAACTCGGTTCCTGCTGTCCCAGCAAGGAAACTAGAGCATATCATGTGTTGCAAAATCCACTTGTCTGAGGCCTTCTGGAGACTTCTAGTAATTTTGGGGAAAAACACCAGGTCCTCCTGCCCAACTGAAATTCTGGTGTGGCTCAAAGAGGAGCGAGTGTGTCTTCTCTATCTTTCTGTTTCTGGCGTTTTGCCCAGTGCTTGCTGAAACAGGAACTCAGTAACTGTTTTGTTGAGTGGAGCCTCTGAAGATACCAGTTTCTTCTTGTGCGGAATGACAGCAGATTGAGTAGCTCAATGAAAATTCAGAAATAGCCCATTCACTCTTTCTTCTCCTATGTTTTTTTTTCATATCTTCACTACAAGTTTCTCTCTCTCTTTTTTTTTTGCTTTTTAGACCCATAGCCACAGCATATGGAAGCTCCCAGGCTTGGGGTCCAATTGGAGCTGTAGCCTTGGGCCTACACCACAGGCACAGCCACACCAGATCCAAGCCGCATCTGCCACCTACACCACAGCTCACGGCAATGCCAGATCCTTAACCCACCGAGCGAGGCCGGGGATTGAACCTGCAACCTCATGGTTACTGGTTGGATTTGTTTCCGCTGCACCCCAATGGGAACTTCCAAGTTCAAGTTCTTCTTAAAACACAGCCATCATCCTTGCAGTCATAGAGGCACAAGTGAATTAAACGTCAGTGGAATGACAGTGACCTGTTCTGGCTGCAGGGTGGCCATCTCCCCCTGTTTGTCCAGGCCGTTCCCACGCCCCCTTCGCGCGCCGCGCAGGAGGGGAGGCGGGGGCTCCCAGCCAGGGCCCCGGCTTACTGCGGCCACAGCTCTGGGAGCCGCGCCGGAGCGGGATCATCCTGTTTCCTGTTGGAATTGATTTTCTGTCCAGCGTTCATTTCCTATCGTGCATTCCTTTGGGGTCAGAGCAGCTTCGTCAGACAAAAGCAGGGCTTTCTCCTCTGGAGATATTCCTGGATTCTCTTCAGCTGTGTGTTTATATAAGTGGACAGCCAGGCGGTGCAATAAAGTGGCGGCCTGGCCAAGTTCTGGCTGCGCTGCCTGGTCGGACTTGGGGTCAGGGAGGGGGTGGGGGACTGAGGCTGGAGCCCAGGTCCTGTTCCTTGCCCCGCCTCTGGGTGTGCAGGCCCTTCTCTCTGAAGCCCGGATCAGAGAGCCGTGCGGGAGAGAGGAACTGTTACCGGGCTGTTGGCAGTTCAGTGGTTTGCCGCTGCCGTGAATCCGGTTCGAGGCTTGACACCCTGATGGCGAACCACAAAGCTGAACTGGATCTCAGAGAAATCCCTGGTCAAGGCTTCTCCCTTCCACCACCTGATTATGTACTGAAAAATATGGAGTTCCTGTTGTGGCTCAGTGGAAACAAACCCGACTAGGAACCATGAGGACGCGAGTTCAATCCCTGACCCTTACTCAGTGGGTTAAGGATCTGGCGTTGCCGTGAGCTGTGGTGTAGGTCGCAGATGCGGCTTGGATCCAGCGTTGCTGTGGCTGTGGTGTAGGCCGGCGGCTACAGCTCCTGTTAGACCCCTAGCCTGGGAACCTCCATAGGCAGGTGCAGCCCTAAAAAGACAAAAAAGAAAAAGAAAAAGAAATGTTAAGACGGCAACCTCCAGGTTATCCCACGGTTGTCAAGACACGTGAAAATGGAGTCCTTAGCGCAATGAGATGCTCAGTGGGATGAACCCAGTTGTTCCGCTTTCTGTGTCCTCAGGATCCACTTTGGTTTTTGTTGCTCAGTCCCCCTCCTATGGTCTCTTCACAGGTGCCAGGGTGTTTTAATGCCAATAATCTACCATTTTATTGTTTTCCAAAGTTGAGGCATTTTGTTTGATCTGGTCTTTGTTGTTGTGGTTGTTTTTTAGGGCCGCACCCACGGCATATGGAGGCTCCCAGGCGAGGGCTCGAATCGGAGCTACAGCTGCCGGCCTACACCACAGCTAATCCGAGCCTTGTCTGTGACCTACATGACAGCGCAGAGCCAAGCTGGATCCCTAACCCACTGAGCCGGGCCAGGGATTGAACCCGTGATCCCATGGATACTAGTCGGGTTCCTTACTGCTGAGCCACAACGGGGACTCCTGATCTGTTCCTGGGATTCAGTGCGTCTTTGGGCGGTCACTTTCCGTCGTGTGTGTTGCATTCACGCTCGGTGCCCCGTCAGTCCGTCTGCTGCTTCGCAACCAAGGCCCTGTTCGTTGCTGTGTGATCGCGGCGACAGGATGGTGTCTGTCAGCGCGTTATTACCAGTAGCGGTCAGAAAAAGCTCGGATAGATTTATTGTAATGCCGTAAAGGGTTTGCCGGCCTCTTGGGCCTAAATAATCTCTCGTGGGGAGAGAGAGCCGGTGATGGGGTAAAGGATTTGAGGGACTTGTTTTGAAATTATTTCTAAAACAGGAAGGTTGATTTTGTGCAAACGTGTCCAGGTGAATCAAGTCGTGGGAGAGCATCTGGTTTTGTGCAACCATAAACTGGACGTTGTGTTGTCTGGATGTTGGATCGAAGCTAGGTGGTCCCATGAATTCCGCAACAGGAAGGTAATCACTAGTTTATCACTCTGATTTCCCCCCCTTTTGTCTTTTTAGGGCCACACCCGCGGCATGTGGAGGTTCCCAGGCTAGGGATGGAATCAGAGCTGTGGCCGCCGGCCTACACCACAGACACAGCAACACGGGATCTGAGCTGCATCTGCAACCTACACCACAGCTCACGGCAACGCCAGATCCTTAACCCACTGAGGGAGGCCAGGGATCGAACCTGCATCCTTATGGATATTGGCTGGGTTCTTAACCTGCTGAGCCACAGCGGGAACTCCTGTTGATTTTATTTATGCTTTCTGCTCTTTACGTAGAGGCAGCTCCCTATGCTTCTGTTCGTAACTCTCTTCTCTCCTAAAAGACACACAGGGCGGACTTACTGTTAAATGGATGAAGTTTAAGCTTTAGGGCCTCCCCCAGCATGGGCCGCTCCCCAGGCGTGTAGGACCTTGGCCGTACGTGTTTTTCAGATTTTCTAAGTTGGAGACCACTTAACCGTTGGTGAAGACTCCTCCCGGTTTTGCGCTCTTCCCACCTCCGGTCAGGTGGTGTTGGAGCAGCTGTGGGCCTTTCTGACCTGCTGTTGTGCAGAAGTTGAGCCGAGGGCACCTTTAGTTTCCAAGTCGTGGTTATGTCTGTGTGGCCCTGGGTCGCGTCTCTGTTTTGGTTAAATGGTCGCGGGGCTTCCTGTGTGGGACTGGCGCCCTCCTGTCCATCGTGCCAGCTCAGCAGTGCCCAGGGCTGGCATCAGGATATGCGTATTCTGCCCCGTGTCCAGCACCAGAAGTTTGAGCCGAGTCGGGGAAAGATTAGAGAGCCAGAAGCCAGACTGTGGAAACTTTCCTAAACTACCAATTTAAACAGTCACCGGGGTGCTAGAAAAGGGACTGGCTGAATCCTATTTCTGTTCTTGCTGTAAAAACTGATATTACAGAACTATCACGCCAAGGGAAAATCCAAAGTATACTGACCAAATATGTAGGGAAACCACATGCACAGGCGACAAAAGAAAAAATAGAGTACATGAAAAAGTATTTCTAATTTTGCTTCAAATGATGCCATCAAGAAAGTAAAGAAACCACTGACAGAACAGGAGGAAAATTTGCACATTGTTTACCTGATAAGGGACTTGTATCTAGAATGTATTGAGAACTCTAACAACTCAGTAATAAAAAGACAACCCAATTTAAAAAATGCATAAAGGATTTATGTTGACATTTCTTCAAGGAAGATATAAACATGGCCAATAATTGCATGAGAAGGTGCTCAACATTCTTAACCATTAGGAAAATGCAAATCAAAACTGCAGTGAGAGATGGTCTATATGGGAAAAGAATTTGAAAAAGAATAGATATGTGTGTATGTGTAACTGAATCACTTTCTAATACAGCAGAAATTATCACAACCTTGTAAATCAACTATACGTTGATAAAACTTAAAAAAAAATACTGCAGTGAGATATCATTCATGCCCACTAGGATGACTAGAATGCAAAGGATAGACAGGAGTTCCCTGGTGGTTCAGCAGGTTAAGGACTTGGCCTCATTGCTGCTGTGGCATAAGCTTGATCTTTGGCCCCAGAACTTCTGCATGCTGTGGGTGTGTCCAAATAAAGGAAAAAGAAAAAAAAAGACAATCTGAAATGTCGGCAAGGGTATGGAGAATTTGAATCTTCCTGTACTGATTCTGGAAATGTAAAATGGTACAGCTACTGTGGAAAATAGCTTGACAGATCCTGGAAAAGTTAAACATCAAATTACCACATGCCCTTAAAATTCCACACCTTGGTATATAACCAAGAAAAATAGATATTTTTTAAAGGGTCCACATAAAAACTTGTATGTCAAAAATTTTTTTTGTCTTTTAGGGCTTTTTTTATCTTTTCATGGGTATGGAATTTCTTTTCTCTCTCTTTTTCAGCCACACCCACAGCATATGCAAGTTCCAAGGGGTCGAATCAGAGCTGCAGGTGCCAGCCTATACCACAGCCACAGCAACGCCACAGGTCGTGGCAACAAACGAACCCCAGGGACTGAACCCACATCTGCCTGGATACTAGTCAGGATTGTTACTGCTGCTACTGCTGAGCGGCACCGGAAACTCCTGTATGCCAATATTTACAGCTTATGACAATGTTTCTGTGGTACAGAAATAATGTTATAGAAACAACATTTATGTGCTTGTAACATTGTTATAGCAATGTTAACCTACTGTCCAAAAAATGGCACCAACCCAAATGTCCATTGGCTGATGAATGGCTGATCAAAATGTGGGAATCCATAGAAAAGAATATTTGGCAATAAAAAGGAATGAAGTGGTGGTACGCACTAGAACATGGATGGACTTTGAAACCATCATGGTCAGTGAAAGAAGCCAGAGACAAAAGACCACGTATTGTATGATTCCGCTTTTATGAGATGTCCAGAATAGGCAAATCTGTAGAGAAAATGAGTAGATAAGTGGTTACCAGGGGCTGAGAGGGACAGTGACGATGAATGGGTATGGACTTTCTTTCCTTTTCTCTTTCATTTTTGGCCACGTTTTTGGAGATTTGAATTGTATCTCAGTAGAGCTGTTCGAAAAATGAGGACAAAAACTATGACACGTGTGTGTCTGTACCCGAAACTTTATCCATTGCCTTCTAAAGAATGGCCAAACTCAAGAGTTCCCGTCATGGCTCAGCAGAGGCAAATCTGACTAGTGTCCGTGAGGATGAGGGTTCCATCCCTGGCCTTGCTCAGTGTGTTGGGAATCCAGCGCTGCCGTGAGCTGTGGTGTAGGTCACAGATGCGGCTCGGATCCCACGTTGCCGCGGCTGTGGTGAAGGCCGGCAGCTGCACCTCTAGTCGGACCCCTAGCCTGGGAACCTTCATATGCCCCAGGTGTGGACCTAAAAAGCAGAAAAAAAAAAAAAAAAAAAGAGGAATGGCCCAACTCCATGGCTTGACTTTCAAAGCTTTTTATTTACATGGAACATTTTTCTTCCTTCATCTATATATTTGTAAACCCGACACGTTATTCAGATGCCATAGTTTGTCAAATCAGGTGTGTCTTGTCTTTCCTTCAGCCCTTTCCTGCAGCGCTTTGTGCAGTCTGCCTTGTGTCCTGTTTTATTTCTGTATTTGTCACATTATCTGCAGCTGATGGAGGACCCGTCGAGGCCAGGGAGCCTGCCTGTTTGTGTTAGCAACTGGCCCCGAATCCTATCCGGCAGGTACACGATAAATGTTTGTCCCTTGAATGAATGGATGACGAACTTAGTAGAAGTGATTCTGGCTGTGACACTGTCTTTACCGCCTGCCTCTTTCACGAGTGTCTTTCGAGAACAATGAGTGATCACACATAGAAAGACATTTCTGGAAACTCTCTTAAAACTCTGTTGCCGGGTATTCTCTGTCACCCTGGTAACTATTCAAATTAGTGTCAATTAACTTTTGGCGGCACCCAGAAGATTCTCTCATCGTCTGCTGTACTTTGTCAGATGAGGTAATGCACTTTTTCTGGGCACAGTTGTCACGGAGGAGATTGGTGGCGCTTCATAGTCGTAAACAAAACTGTCTCGCGTGCGGGATCGTGACAGAGCGGGAACGGGGTGCCAGAAGCTCTGTGAAAACACTTCAGTCCCTTTCAGCAAGAAGGAATTGTGATCCGGGAAGTAAATGAGTGTCAGCTTCTGTTCCTCAGCTCCCGCTAAGGAGCCGGCCCCAGAGATCGCTGGTCCTGAGCGCTCAGCCCCGGTCCCCACTCAGGCTCAGTCAAAAGCTGCTTTTCTCTGGGGATCTTTGTTTAAAAGCAGAGTTCTTTGGCGTTCCCGTTATGGCCCAGTGGTAACGAACCCGTCTTGCGGGTTCCATCCCTGGCCTCGCTCAGCGGGTTAAGGATCCGGCATTGCCCTGAGCTGTGGTGTAGGTCTCAGACGCAGAGATCTAGTGTTGCTGTGGCTGTGGTGCAGGCTGGCAGCTGCAGCTCTGATTTGATCCTTTAGCCTGGGCACTTCCATATGCTGCACATGCAGCCTTAAAAATCACACACACACACAAACACACACATACACACACACAAAGAAAGAAAAAGAAAAGGAAGAAAAGAAAAGGTAGAATTCTTTAAGGAACTATCTTAATTTAGAAATATTTAGGAGTTCCTGTCATGGCTCAGTGGTTAACAAACCTAACTAGCATCCATGAGGACCCAAATTCAATTCTTGGCCTCACTCAGTGGGTTAATGATCCAGCATTGCCATGAGCTGTGGTGCAGGTCGCAGATGCGGCTCGGATCCTGCGTTGCTGTGGCTGTGGTGTAGGCCGGCAGCCGTAGCTCCCATTGAACCCCTAGCCTGGGAACCTCCATAGGCTGCAGCGGCGACCCTAAAAAGCAAAGCAAAAAAAAAAAAATGCGTTGGAACAAAAACAGGACGAGGTGAGGAAATGAAGATGAAAGGAAGGTGAGGGTTGGATAGTAAGTTCAAAACTCAAGTAGGATCAGCACACAGAATACAGGCTATTAGGGGTGAAGTTGTCCTTGGAAGTGGCTGCAGATCTGGCCTTGAGCTTCCCGGTAGACAGGGAAAGAAGGAAAACAGATCAATGACCCACTTAAGGGCCCCGAAGATAAAAGCAAACAAGTTGCCCAGAAGAGAACAGCTGTTTCCAGCACAGATGCCCGAGAGCCGTTTCCCTGAGGATTTGGTCCTCAGTCTGGATGCAGCGGGGATGGGGACCAAGCAGGACATCACAGCAAAGGATGCAGCTCTGGAGTGGTGGGTACCGTGTGCAGGGAGCACAGCTGAGGGACAGAGTGGTTAGTGGCGTCAGGAGTGCTTGGGAACCAAGGGTTATGAGTGCTGACAACGCTTCCAGGGGTATCCATCGTGAGAGTCCGTCTCATATGTCAACTCATCTGGCTGCAGGTGCCCAGGTGTCTGGTCAGATGCGATTCTGGTGTGTCTGTGCAGGTGGTTTTGGATGAAATTTGCATTTCAGGCCATCCACTGACGAAAGCAGATTGCTCTCCCCAGTGTGGGTGGGTCTCGTCCCATCAGTCGAAAGCCCGAATAGAACAAAAAGGTAGACCTTCCTGTGAGTTAAAGTTTGACTCCCTCAGCTCGGCTGCCTTTAAGCTGGGACATCATTTTTTTCCCGCCTTTGGACTAGAAGCGAAACATTGGCTCTTCCTGGGTCTTGAGCCTGCTGACCTTCAGAGTAGCCGCTCCCTGTGCGGGAGCCACTCTTTTGGCCTGTTTTTCCTTTTCAGCGATCCGCTTCCCATAACCCTCACCCCAGCTCAGAAGGAGCCTTGTTCCGTGCGGGGCCTGAGAACCCCAGCCGGCGGCCGGGTCCGGAGCCACCCGCGTCCAGGTCCGCGCTCCGTGGAGTTTCTGCCGACGCCTGGGCCGGTCACCTTTTGGTCATTGTGTCCTCCTCCAGGATGGTGTTCCGTCTGCCCTCTGGGCTGTTAGGCTTACCTGCTCCATCTGAATCACGCTTGTCAGGATCAGCCAGGCTGAGCTCGGGGCGGGTTACAGGTGTGGCAGGTGGAGGGCCTCCTGGGGTGGTGGGTCGGGGCGGGGGGACACAGCTCATTCAAGCTGGAGAGAGCCCAGCCCCTGTCTGCACACCTGGGTCACCCTCCGACGTGGAGATGGCTGTCTGGGGATACTGGGCACTGGGCTGGGAGGACCCCACTGGACCGCTTCCTGGCTGGTCACTTCTGTCACCTCCCCTCCCACCAGGTACACACGGCTTTGACACCCAGCTTCCAATCAAGGCTATGTGACTAAACATGTCTCAAGGATACGGCTGATGGCCCGTGTCAGCTTGTTGGCGTTAAAAAAAATTTTTTTTATTTTAATGTGTTGAGCTCCCGGGGGAAATTATCTGAGCCTGCATGTGATAATCAACTTTCGCATGAGCTTTCCAAAAAAGCTGCAATTATTTGAGCCGCAGGATGAGATTTGTAATCTATACGAATAAGGACGTCTTCTGGCCCCCCCACCCCACTTTTTTGTGGGGGACAGGGGGGCGAGGAGATGAAAGAAATGTCTAGCTCATCCCTCCCCTCTCCCCCGGGACGCAGTGGTCTGCAGTTGTCAGAAAATGATCCCCCAAGTTGTACCTTGCATGGCATTTTCACATGCATTTTCCCTGTCAGTTTTAAACTTTACACCAACTCTTCAAGTTGTAGCAAGGATCGTCCCCCTTTTTTTCTAGAAGCCAGTGATCTCTGCGCGCTTTTGAGATTTGCCTGAGTCCATGCGGCTGATGGGTGGCGGAGTCAGAGCTGGGTCCCCATTCTTTTGGCAACGGGCGCAAGGCCCCTTCCCCGCCCTGGCTGCCTCGGAGTCGTCACAGCCATCAAGTGTTTATTAGAGGATGGAGTTCAGGATTAAGATGGATTTGTGTTGTACTCCGCCTGCGCTGGTCAGGATGAGCCA
>PVHT020000118.1:2106731-2138185 GCA_004024745.2 Catagonus wagneri
GGCCCCCCGAACGCCTGCCCCCCATCTCATGTCTCACCACCCCTCGCACCGGATCCGGGGGGAGGGACCTCCATGGGCTCTGCCAGGCGAGCTCACGCTCTTACCTCCAGGCCGCTTCCTCTGCCGTTTCCCTCCCCGCTCGCTGCTCCCGGCCGCTCCTGCTCCTTGTCCTCAGGTCGGGCCCCTCCTGCCTGGCCTAAACCCCTTCCCTCAGCCCCTCTCTTTAGCTGCTGGATCTTCGCCCCTCTCTTTAGCTGCTGGATCTTCGCAGAGTAGTAACCTGGTCACTTACCTGAATTCCTTTCTTTTTTTAATTTTTAAAATATTATTATTATTATTATTGTCTTTTAGCATATAGAAGTTCCCAGGCTAGGGGTCGAATTGGAGCCGCATCTGTGACCTACACCACAGTCCACGGCAACACTGGATCCTGAACCCACTGAGTGAGGCCAGGGATTGAACCCGTGTCCTCATGGATACCAGTCAGGCTCGTAAACCACTGAGCCACATTAGGAACTCCCCCTCCCACACTTTTTTTTTTAAATTAGAGTTGATTTACAGTGGGTCTTCAGGTTTTGTTGTACAACCAAGGGGCCCAGTCACACCCAGTTCCCTGTGCTGGACGGTGGGACCCCACTGCCCATCTGTTCCATATGTGACAGTTTGCATCCAAAAAAAATCCCCAAATGCCTGTCCATCCCTCACCATCCCCCTTCCTCAACTAGATGGCAAGCTCCTTGGGGTCGGGAGAACCTGCTCGTTATTGATTGATTGATTGATTGTCTTTTTAGGGCTGCACCTGCAACATATGGAGGTTCCCAGGCTAGGAGTTGAATTGGAGCTGTAGCCACCGGCCTTCCCCACAGCCACAGCAATGTGGGACCCAAGCCAAGTCTTTGACCTACACCTCCGCTCTCGGCGATGCTGGATCACTAACTCCCTGAGCGAGGCCAGGGATCGAAGCCGCAACCTTATGGTTCCCGCTGCGCCACGATGGGAACTCCAAGAAACCTGCCCTTTAGACTCAGTGCTGGGCTTAGCTGGGACCTGGGAGCAAGTGAAGACACATTTGTCAGGTAGACGGATGGAGATGCGAGTGGATGAGTGAGGCCTTCTGCGTCTCACACTCCTCGCCGTGGGCTGGGGGGTAAGTCGGGCTCACAGATGGCGACGTTGCGGCTCTGACCGCTGTTCACCTGCTCTTGGTGTGGGTGCGCGTTTCTGTGACACCCTTGGTTCGTTCATCGTCTCCCCTCCCTGTGTTCTTCCTTAAAAGCGGTGGAAACACCTTCTATTTCCAATAGTCAGTCAACTTCTATTTTTCCTCAAAGGTTTAAAGTCATGTAATGATGCGTAATTAATGGTGAAGTGTCAGCAAGTACCTGAATGACTTGCCTACAATCCCTGTTGCAATTATTGTTTAAAGGACGAATATTGTATGATTCCGCTTATGTGAGCCCTTGGAGTTGTCGAGTGCAGAAACAGCAGCAGAATGGTGGCTGCCGGGGGCTGGGAGGAAGGCGAGCATGAGGCCACTACTGTTTAATGGGTGTAGAATTTCATCTGGGGGCCATGAAAAAGTTCCAGAGATGGAGGGGGTGATGGCTGCCCAGCAATGTGAATGCACTTAGTCCCCTGAACTGCACCCTTAAAAAGAGATTGAGTTCCTACTGTGGCTGGTGGGTTAAGGACCCAACGTAGTCTCCGGGAGGTTGCGGGTTGGATCCCTGGCCTTGCTCAGTGGCTTAGGGATCTGGTGTTGCTTCGAGCTGCAGTGTAGGTTGCACATGCAGCTAGGATCCGGCATTGCTGTGGCTGTGGTGTAGGCCAGCAGCTGCAGCTCTGATTCAACCCATAGCCTGGAACTTCCGTATGCTCTAGGTGTGGCCGTAAAAAGATAAAAAAAAAGGAGTTGAAACAGTAAATTTTTAGTTTTTATTTTACTCCAATAGAAAGTAGGTTCTAGTGTATGTCATTAATTCCACAAAGTCAAACCAGATACCAATCTAAAGAGGTACTCTCACCGTGACTGTAGGTGGTGTAATGTCACCTACGAGACCCCAGCCCCGTTGCACGTCACCAGGCTAGTGTCTGATTGCCTTTGCGGAGGCTGAGTATATTGTAGTTCCCTGGCTGCTTCTTTAGGAAAATCCTTCCCCGAATGAGACTCTATCTGGGCTCGTAGAAAAATTCTCCACCGTCGCTCCCAAGATGAAAACCCTAGCTCAGTGTTTGAACCGTCATCCACCTCTTTTGTTATTTTTTTCTCTGACAGAATTTGCTTTCAGAAGGTTGCAGACTCTTTTCCACCCCTGCGTGTATCCGGGAACAGCTGATTTGTCTCCCCTTGTCCCCTTAACCATATCTAGACATGCGCGACCCCCGAGCAGTGTCTGTGCTGGCCTGGATGGCCAGTTTCTTCACATTGGTTTGATATAACTGCCACATTCTGGAAAAAATCAAAGTGCGATTGGGAGTTCCCGTTGTGGCTCAGTGGTAATGAACCTGACTAGTATCCATGAAGACGTGTGTTCGATCCCTGGCCTCGCTTAGTGCACTAAGGATCCGGCATTGTCGTGAGCTGTGAGGCCACAGATGCGGCTCGGATCCTGCGTTGCTGTGCCTGTGGTGTAGGCCGGCAGCTGCAGCTCTGATTTGACCCCTAGCCCGGGAACCTCCATATGCTGCAGGTATGGGGCCCTTAAAAAAAAATAAGAAATAAAATCAAAGCGTGATTGCCACGGGGCTTTCGACGCACACAGACTCGCTCAGGACCCTGCGGTGACCTTCAAGGAAAGCAGGGGATCTGCATTTCACTCGTTTCCAGCACGGTTCCTGTAGGATGGCTGGTGCGCGGGTGGCCCCCGAGGCCAGCCAAGGGTTGCCCTTGTCGGGAGTGCACGTTGCATCTGTTAGGCGGCGGTGACAGGTGATTCCAACATTTCAGGGCTGACTTGGATTTTCCATGCTCCCGCACTGGAATTTTGCCGCCATGTCGTTCCGTGCGTTAGTGTTCAACAAGAGAAAGATAAATCTAGAAACTTGCTTTACAAATAGGCACCCTAGCTGTTCGACCCTATGCCACGACAAGACCCTACGCGCCCGGCCTTCCTTTTCTCATCTGTAGGCGGGAGGAGTGGGACTAGGGTCCCTTCCAGCTCTAGAAATTCTAAAATTCTCACTAACAAGTAGCAAGGTGAAGGGGCCCGAGAGCCCTTTCATTTTTCTTGGTCCAGCAGAAAGCCCAGAGGTCTCATGGCGGATTTTCAGGGGTTGTTGCTTTCCCTCGGGCTTGATTGATGTGTTTATTCTAAGCTGGAGGCTGGAGCCAGGAGGGAGGCCGTTGGTTTGGGGCTCCGCTGGGAAACAGCCTAAACACCTAAACATCATCTTAGGGAACCGAGTAACTGCAAAAGGAAGGGCACGGAGCCTGGGCGCTGGTTTGGAATGAGGGAGACGGAGGGCTGGAGGGGGCGGGGCGATCTGTAGTGACGCAGTAAACATGACAAACAAGCAGAAAGGGATGCGGTTTCCTTACACGTCCAGGGCTGGGACCGTCCAGAGCTGAGTCCTTTCTGGTCACTTCCATCGAGCTCCATCGAGCTCTCCCGGACCCTGGGGCTCTGTCCGGGGCCGCTCTGGGCAGGTGTGCGGGACGGCAGAGCACAGACAGTGGCCGGTTAGCCTTTCTTGCCAGCAGTCGGAAGTTTTTCAGGTGCATAGGAAAAAAGTGAAACGAGGAAACTTTGCTAAAGTAGAACAGGCCACCGTTTTTGTTCGTTTGGTTGGTTTTGCTTTTTAGGGCCGCACCGGTGGCACACGGTAGTTCCCAGGCTAGGGGTCGAATCAGAGCTGCAGCTGTTGGTCTACAGCACAGCTCACGGCACTGAGCGAGACCAGGGATTGAACCCACATCCTCATGGATACTAGTTAGGTTCTTAACCCCCTGAGCCACAACGGGAGCTCCTCTGGCCACCAGGTTTCATCTTTCTATCTTCCATGGCCCTGAACACTGCGGGGCACAGATGGGAATGTAACACATTTAAGCAAGCTAGTGTCTCTACCATAAATCTTACACTCCACCTGATTTCTGGATTAGCACCAGAGCTCTCTCTAGAGGCAGGCGGATTGAGAAGTAGAGACGAGGAGTTCCTGTTGTGGCTCAGTGGTTAACGAACTGACTGGTATCCATGAGGATGCGGGTTCGATCCCTGGCCTCGCTCAGTGGGTTAAGGATCTGGCATTGCCGTGAGCTGTGGTGTAGGTCATAGACACGGCTGAGATGCCGCGTGGCTGTGGCTGTGGTGTAGGCGGGTGACTTCGGCTTCTATTGGACCCCTAGCTAGGGAACCTCCATATGCTGCAGGTGTGGCCCTAAAAAGACAAAAAAAAAAAAAAAAAAAAAAAGAGAGAGAGAGAAGCTGAGTGAGGTAGATTGACTGTTTTCCTCTTATATTGTCTCTGTCATGAGCACTAAGAATTTTGAGAAGAGATCTAGGAGATCCTTAAGCCTATTAGCATTCGCCTCTGGGTTAACTCAGCAAATATTTATTAGGTCCACACAAAAGGCGAGGGCCCTAAGAGACAAAACGAATCAATTAAACAATATCAACACTTGTCACTGACCGGCTGAAAAAGGCAGTTTACTGGATGGCTGGCAAATACAGGTGTGAATTCCACTTAGTCTCAGCAAGATGAAGGAAGAGGAAGCTTCTGGACAGGGAGAATTCTGCCGCGCCCATCGGAGCAGCTCTCCGGGGCGTGACTCTTCGCCCCCACTGCCTCTCCGGGGGGCCCCTTCCCCGGGGAGGGGTGGAGCCTGAGAGGCCGGCTTGCCCACCAGCATCTGCTTGATTCCTGAGCTGTGGGTAACACAGCTTTTTTCTTTTTAAGGCTGCACCCTTAGCATATGGAAGTTCCCAGATTAGGGGTCACATTGGAGCTGCAGCTGCCAGCCTACACCACCGTCACAACAACACAGGATCCCAGCCGTGTCTGCGACCTGCACCACAGCTCACGGCAACACCGGATCCTTAACCCACTGAGCGAGGCCAGGGATCGAACCCGCATTCTGGTGGATATGAGTCGGATTCGTTTCCACTGAGCCACGACGGGAACTCCTGTTGTGACTTCTTAAGATCGTAGGGCTGAATCAGAAAGCAAGGGGTTTGGGGGACTGGAGCACACCATAGCGTTCCAGGAAAAAAAAAGGGGGGGGTTCTAAGAACGCCGTGAACTGTGTGTGACTTCATTCCTCTGCCTGCTGCTGTGTCGCTCACCCCTGAGATTCCACGCGGCCACGTTAGGGCAGCACGTGCTAGCTGATCAGCACATGAAGGTGAAGAGCAAAGGGTTCCTCATCTCAAGGACGGTTGTTACCGTGGAGATCGGCCTAAACCAAGACTGACTGAGAAAAAAGATGCTTCCATTTTATTCCTGGAAAGGAGGACACTTTTCTAAGTAGGAAGAAGATAGAGATATACGGGTCAGGGGTCTTTTGAGGGTTTGTGTCAATTTTTTAAAAAAAACTTTTGGTTGCTAACCAGTTGACTTTTTTTTTTTTTTTAAGTTTTATTGAAGTCTAGTTAGTTGGCAAGGCTGTGATCATTTCTGCTGTACAGCAAAGTGACCCAGTCATACGTATACACAGATCCATCCTCTCTCTGATTCTTCCCCTCCGGAGATGATCACAGAATACCGGGCAGCGGTCCCTGCGCTCTGCGGCAGGTGCCCGTTGGCCAGTCGTCCCATGTCCCTCAGGTGCCCATGCTGGTCCCAGCCCCCAGCCCATCCCTCTCACGCCCACTCTTATGCACCTTTATCCTCTGGTTAAATAAAGCGTCTGCATGGCAGAAGATAAATCTAAGGTTCCTAGAAGATCACACACAAGAGGAGAAGCTTGGGGATCTGGGGAGTGATGGAGAGGTGGGGTGGACAGGCGGTTTGAAATGGAGTCTGCAGGAATTCTTTTTGTTTATTTATTTATTTTTGTCTTTTTGCACCCGTGGCCTATGGAGGGTCCCGGGCTAGGGGTCGAATTGGAGCTATGGCCACCGGTCTACGCCACAGCCACAGCCACACAGGATCTGAGCTGCGTCTGTGACCTACACCAGAGCTCACGGCAACGCCGGATCCTTAACCCACCGAGCAAAGCCAGGGATCGAACCCGCGTCCTTGTGGATACTAGTCGAGTTCATGACCGCTGAGCCACGACGGGAACTCCTGCGGTAATTCTTTTATAGGACAATGCTTCCTGAGGTTCAGGGGATTCAGGGAGAGCACGGAGTGCTCCTTCAGCCGTTACGAGGCCGAGGAGAACCACACTCTGCCCGGCAGGAGATAGGAGCCGTGCAGAGGTCTGCCGACAGGCCCCGGGGCGTGGCGTGGGGAGATGGGAGGCCAGGCGCCAGGAGCAGCTAAAGCTGGCAAGGGTCTGAAGCCTGGAAGGGCCCTTAGCTAGGATGGGGCCAACGGGCAAGATTTTCTGATGCCTCCACTTTTGAGTTTGATGTCAATCGTTGTGCGGCCGAGGCCGCAGATTGAGGAGATAAATTCAGCAGAGCCGTGGGCATTCTTTGCCGTGGCGTCATCACCGCCAGCGTGCAAACACCGGAAGGCAAAACCCAAGCAGAGCCAGTGTCACGGAGCTGGGTAATACCGCGTGCAGGTCCAGATCACTTGGGCACTCAGGCCACTGGGACCTCTGTCCTTGTGCTGGACTCGCTGATGTCTGAGACTTTTCCTCAGCTGTCACCATTAGTGTAAACGACAGTCTGCAGCAGGGCGGGTGACAACGTGGCATTTCAAGGGGCCACTTCTTGCTCAGCATTCCTCAGGAAGTCTCCTGCCGCTGGCTGCGTGCCAGGCCTGACAAACAGCCGTGAAAACGGCTTGGCATAAAGTGATTTTTAAAAATTATCGTTGAGGTTCCTTCATCATGACATCTTCCGTGCTTGGCAAAATAATTACTATGTCTTTTTTTTTTTTTTAAATCGAAAGAGAACGTTGATAGAATGTTTGCCTGGACCTGGATTCCAGAACATTCCACGATCTCTGAGCTTTGTCTTCCTTGTGTGCATCTCACAATCGCTGTCCTACCAAAAGTACTGTATCGACAGGTGATTGGGATTGACCCCTGGGAAGTCTTGCAGGTCCTTTCCCTGCGGGTGAATGACTTTGATACTGCGATTCCCCGCTGGTGGGGTCTCTGGCCCATGGCTGAGGACAGGCTGGAGGAGAGAAGATGCTGCGTGAGAATGCGGCGCGTGACCTTGAGGTTATGCGAGCGGAAGATTTGGGGGCTGGGCTGGTAAGTCCTATCGCACCTCAGGCGTGGGCCCCTCGAGTGGGAATGATTTCGAGGCATGAAAAGACAGGCTCAGGGTGATCATGGTGTCTCGTAACACTTGAGAAAATACGGTTGTTCCTGCCGTTCTCAAATAAGGGGACAGCACTGCGTTTTTACAAACAGCTCTAACTTAAATTGATTCAGGCTGTTCACAGAGCGCTTTTACGGCGTGTATTACTTTATGCGACTGTTACAGTATGATGGTCAGCCCTGGGAGGTGAGTCAGCTATTGTTATTCTTATTTGTTCCAGATGAGAAGCTGCTGGCTCAGAGCAGCACTGTGACATGGGTAATGGCCGGTAATTAGTGCTTAGGGCCAGAGGCAGGCAGGCTGGAGCCCCACATCCCTCCGCTTTCCTTTTTTTTTTAATTAATAGATTGAGGAGTTCCCGTTGTGGCTCAGCGGTTAACAAACCTGACTAGTATCCATGAGGACGAGGGTTCGATCCCTGGCCTCGCTCAGTGGGTTAAGGATCTGGCATTGCCGTGAGCTGTGGTGTAGGTCGCAGACGCGGCTCGGATCTGGCATTGTTGTGGCTGTGGGCAGGCCGGCAGCTGCAGCTCCGATTCCACCCCTAGCCTGGGAACGTCCATTTGCCGTGGAGGTTAAAGACAAAAAAAAAAAAAAAAGATTTATTTTTTATTATTTTTAATAGATGTTTTTTAAGAGCGGTTTTTGGTTTATAGAAAAAAGAGAACAAGGACAGAATCCCCATATCCCGCCTCACCCCACCCTTAGCTTCCCTTATTATTCACGTTTAGGTCAGTGTGACGCGGCAGTTAGAGCTGATGAGCCAGTCCTGACACGTGCTCACTGACTGAAGTTCCCGATGACATTAGGCTCCGCCTTCTGAGTTTTGACAGATGTGTGAGAACACGTATCCTCCACGCCAGGACTATGCAGGGTAATAGTTCCGCTGCCTTAAAAACCGCCCTCTGCTCTGCCTACCGGTCTCCCATCCTCCCTCACTCCAGCAACCACCGGTCTTTTCACTGTAGGTCGTCTTTTCCAGAATGTCACGTAGTTGGACTCATGCAGTATCCTCCACTGCTTTTCTAAGCTCTAATATTTTGCCTTCATTACATTTTTTTTGGTCTTTTTAGGGCCGAACCCACAGCATATGGAGGTTCCCAGGCTAGGGGTCTATTTGGAGCTGTAGCCGCTAGTCTACACCACAGCCACAGCAATGCAGGATCCGAGCCACGTCTGTGACCTACGCCACAGCTCACTGCAACGCCGGATCCTTAACCCACTGAGCGGGGCCGGGAATCGAAGCTGCCTCCTCATGATTCCCACAGTGGGAACTCCTCCTTTCATTCTTTATATCAACAAGAATAACAAACATGTGCTGTTTCTTTCTGTTTGAGTTCACTTGTTTTCATGAAGACAGGTACATAAAGAAGCCTTCTTTTTTCCACCCACCTCTCTTATGCGTGTTCTTATCACTAGCTGGAATACGGTCAATAGATTTTATCTCTTGGTTAGAACCTTCTTGCGTAATATAACACACCTAACTTTTCACGTATATCAAGAATTTTGTTCCTCTGGGAAAAATGAGCAAGAATCTTCTAGCGTAGCCTACTCGTGACCTACGTACTCTCTTGGAAAAGCTATTTTATGGGAGAGTTTTACTGTAGCAATGGAGAAAACCCGGGTGTTGAAGAAGGAAAAGGCTCGTCCATGTGAAGACGATAGGAGACCAGAAAATGAAAGCTCAGTCTTCCTTGTTTCCATTTGAGCTGCTGCTGAATTTCGCTGTGATTGGCTAGTGCCCCGAAGAGGAACCTCGCCAGGAAAGTCCGTGTCCGTTCGCGCAGCCGTTCGGCAGAGAAGCTCAGACTCCTGTGGTCAAGGCCGTGGGTGTGGTCCTCACAGAAGTCAGTGACTTACCTTGGAACTCACCTATAATTCCTAGAAGCTAGAGGGGCCCAGGTGGAGCCCCTGGGTGGTAAAAGGAACCAGGACAATAAGTTTAGATCTCATTTTCCTCTCGCTCCAAACCCGGGAGTAAAACAAGTCAAACACCTGTTCTTCCAGAGGCGGATCCAACACGGTGCTTTTATTTGTTTGTTTGATTTGCTTGAAAGGATTGAATAGTAGGGTTGGTTGATGGAAGAGGCTGTATTCTAAAGTCATTTTATAGTGGAAAGAGGAACGAAGAATACCCTGCTGCATCTGCTTGGTGTTCTTAATTATTGTGGATTCTCAGTTGCTTGGGGGGGGGGTCATTGTTTACTGTTATTAGTGACAAGAAGATGGAGGTTCCTAAACATTTAAAAAACCTTCTCGCTTTTTAACAAGGACCAAGTACCTTATTAAAAAGATAACCAAGGGGAGTTCCCATCGTGGCTCAGCGGTTAACAAACCCGACTAGTATCCATGAGGATGTGGGTTCGATCCCTGTCTTTGCTCAGTGGGTTAAGGATCTGGCGTTGCTATGAGCTGTGGTGTAGGTTGCAGACACAGCTCTGATCCAGCATTGCTGTGGCTGTGGCGTAAGCTGGTGGCTACAGCTCCAATTGGACCCCTAGCCTGGGGACTTCCATATGCTGCGGGTGTGGCCCTAAAAAAAAAAAAAGATAAGATTACTAAGGATCAGATAACCGTGGATGCACCATGGCTCAGGCTTGCTCTTCCAGTGCTGCTGTCATAAATAGGGGTGTTTTTAACCTTGTCAGTTAGGTGGCAGCATAGTCTAGTAGAAAACAGCTCTAGGTTGTGGGTCAGAATTTCTCCAGTTTGCTCCCAAGTCACTTATGGATGACAAAGTTGGGTGACCCTGGGCAAGTCCCTTGATTCCTTTCCGTCTCCCTTGCCACGTCTGCACAATGAGAACGATGCTAGTGAAGCTCGGCCCTAACTTAGGACAAATGGGGTAAAACCTCCTGAGGGTTTTGTGCTCTCAGCAGAGAACTTGAAGCTGTTATTCAGGTGTCCACATTAAAAGCATCTTAGCGTTAATGTCTACTTTTTATGGTATATGTATATATTAATGTCTTGTCCTGTCTGCACGTATAGTCTATTAACGTTTGATACATATATGTGTGTGTGTATCCACGTGTGTGTGTGTGTGTGTGTGTACGTGTACCCTTTGTGTGTGTTCTATGCTTTCTAGTTTTTCAGAGTTCTTTTGTAAGCATTACCCCACCGGATCCTCCCAACAGTCTCTCAGAAAGGGGATTCATCTTATAAATGTGGCTGCTCTTCCTGAAACTTGATACAGTTACCAGGATTTTGAAGTAGGGGAAAAAGACCTTCCGTGTAGACAGAGGTCATGCTTTTCAGGGCTTTTGTAACCCCAGTGTGGACAAGTTTGGACATGTTTCCAGAAATTCGTGAACCAAAATCAAGAAGATCAACCTTTTGGAAAAAGTCTGTCTTGATACCAAGACAAAACGGTGTCTTCCCCTGAGCCACCAATTTGCATATTGGGTGACATTTCCTGGGAAGCTTCCGTTCGGGCTGATGTCCGTCAATCAACCTGGAAGCATCAGTTACATTTCTTACTGAAGAAAGGCTTTAAAAGCCCCCTTTCTCTAAGGTGCCACCTATTCATGTGGTTGTGGTTTTGTTACTTCATTAGTCCATCTAACTCTTTATTCATTCATTCACTCACTCAAAAGCATTTACCAAGCGCCTGCTGTGTGCCCTTGAGGACCAAGCTCAAGTGGGAAGCAGACAGCTTGGGTGGAGTTGGTCCGGATGCTGCGCCACCTCAGCTGACACTTTCAGACCTGGGATGGGTCCCGTATGGTGGCCAGAGTTGCTGGAGGAAAAAAAAAAAAAGGTTATATTGCTTAGGACACCTGACCTTCAAGACATCCGTCCTGTTCTTAGAAAGAACATTGAGGCGTACAGGCTGGGTAGAAAAATATTCTTTCAGCGGAAGCAATAAACAGTGCTAGTGTTTCGTACAAAGCTCGCAAAGGTCCTAGAACAGTCCCTCTGTGAGACATGGCGAGGCTGTCTGTCCTTTTCTCTCTTCCCGGCTCTCTTGAGCTTAGCGCCCAGGTCGCTCACCTGTCCCCCTTGACCTGGGAAGTGTCCCCCTCGGAGCCCCGCTGAGTCCGTGCTGTCCTGACCTACCTACCAGGGCCAGCCCGCCTCGAGCGCATGGCTGCTGTGACCCTGCAGCCTTACGAATGCAAGAAGAGCCTCCAAGATACCGTGTTCCTGAAGAAAATTGGTGTCTGCTGCCCAGCTCCTCACGCCCACACTCGAGGTTGAATTAATCATCGCCTCTCAGGAAGCCCATAGCAATCTTTGCATGTCTTAAGTGGAGTCATATGAAATTGCCATGGTTCGCCGTATTTGACCATGGAAGTGGCAGTTTCAGATAGTTCGCGTCTAAACTGTGTTATTCGGATTGTTCGTGTGTGTTTTTGTCCGCAGTGCGAGGGGACCCAGTGGCTTATTTATTGTTTATGTCTGAATTGATGTCGCTTCGCACGGCACCTGACACACCCTAGATGTTTGACAACAAATACATGAAAACCTGGAAAGTAGATAAAAGTTCTCCTACACCTGCTGTTGACTAAGTGACAGACTGGTTGGGTTTACTGTCCGGCTAAGGAAAAGGACATTAAAAAAATCAGAAGTGGAGTTCTCGTCGTGGCTCAGTGGTTAACGAATCCGACTAGGAACCATGAGGTTGCGGGTTCGATCCCTGGCCTTGTTCAGTGGGTTAAGGATCCGGCATTGCTGTGAGCTGTGGTGTAGGTCACAGATGCGGCTCGGATCCCGCGTTGCTGTGGCTGTGGCGTCAGCCGGTGACTACAGCTCCGATTGGACCCCTACCCTGGGAACCTCCATATGCTGCGGTGCGGCCCTAGAAAAGGCAAAAAGACAAAAAATAAATAAATCAGAAGTCCGTAAGTTAATCCCACTTATCTGCAGCTTGATACATCTCTGCACTTTATAGGCATAACCATGATACGTATAGATTTCTGAAATATTTGTGTTTTTTAAGTACTTGATAGAGGTCCATCTGCCTTGCCCTTGGTCTGGGAGATCCTTTGGGTAAGCTGAAGAGGCCATTTCATCCAGACTTCTGATTCTAGGACTCTGAGCTTCAGTTCAGCCCCGTGAAGGGTTGAACAGCTTTGCACGTGTCAGGCACAGGCCAGCCGTAGGGTATTGGGTGGGATGGAGATTTCCCAGCCGGAAGTGCCGTCACCAGCTTGATCGTGACCTCATACTCCTGCGTTGCTGTTCCCTTGCTTATTGTGAAACGGAGAGAAACGCGAGGGAGATGGTGAAGATAAAAACAAAGTATAGGGAGTTCCCTCTGTGGGTCAGCGGTTAATGAACTGCACTAGCGTCCATGAGGACGTGGGTTCGATCCCTGGCCTCACTCAGTGGGTTAAGGACCTGGTGCTGCCTTGAGCTGTGACCTCAGCTCAGACCTGAGTGGCTGCGCCTGTGGCAGAGGCCGGCCACTGTAGCTCTGATTCAACCCCTAGCCTGGGAACTTCCATATGCCGTGGGTACGGCCCTAAAAAGCAAAAAAAAGAAAAAAGTATACGATAAACTTGGACTTGATGCAGGGATGGGCAGGAACACAGACCACTTCTTCCCTGCCCCCCCTGCCCCCCAAACTTTGTGTTTCTGTAAAAATGGGGGATGTATGTAGTCCTTGCAAGTAAGGTGTGTTCTGCGCAGGGCGCAGGGTTCAGAACCGTTGCAGTAAATCTAACCGATGTGTTTCAAATGCAAATAAAAGTCATCAAGCAGCAACGGTTTATTTCCTGACTTGGTTTTCATTGACACAGAGGTGCTCTGTTTAGAAAGAAAATAAGCTGTTAAGACTCTTCCGACAGAAATAGCAGGAATATGATTTAGTAGGTGGGCTATTTAGGGTTACTTAGCGGGTAGCGTTTCTGGACAGTGGTGCGTGTGTTCAGCTCCTCACACATTCAATGAAGTGGCCTTTTCTTTTTCCCACCAAGGTAGTTACCCCGTCCTCAGCCCAGCGACTCAATTTCCAATGGCTGTTGGATTTACTCCAGGGCAGCCAAGCACAGGTTCCGGACCATTTTCTGTTTCAGTTCCTGTGGCCTCATCGTGCTCAGAAATGCTGGCTTTCTCAAAGAGGCCAAGCTGAGTCCACACACGAACCACGGCTTTGGCTGTGGACTTGGCACAAGGAGAGGCGGCTGGTGAGAACCGAGAGCAGCTGGCCTTCCACCGCGCGCGTTTCTCTAATTCAGGACAATCCCGTGGGTCACACAGATCCAGCAGGCGTTTCTCTTCCCCTAAGAATTACATTCGTGGTTGGAAAGCCCTGAATCAATAAGCGGGAAACCCCTCAGAGAATGGGGAAGGTGACAGAGTTCCTGTCGTGGCTCGGTGAGTTATGAACCTGATTAGGACCCATGAGGTTGCAAGTTCCATCCCTGGCCTCGCTCAGTGGCTTAAGGATCAGGTGTTGCTGTGGCCGTGGTATAGGCTGGCAGCTGCAGCTCCGATTCAACCCCTAGCCTGGGAACTTCCATAGGCTGCAGGTGCCCTACAAAGAAAAAAGAGAAAGAAAGAAAAGAAATGGCAAGTGACTTGACAGTCTCTTCAGGCCAGATTGCAGTCCAGTTGCCCCTTTTGCAGGTCAAGAATCAGGCCCCAGGAGGCCCAGTGATTAGTGGCGATCCTTCTCAGCTTTGCATCCATCTCTCAGTCTTCTTCTGTCTTACATTTTCCCTCAATTTCTCTGCTTTTTCTTCCCATTCTTTATAAATCTGAAGAAGTTAAAATTGGGATGGTTGCAGTGATGCTGGGACCAGGGGCAGAACCAAGTTTGGTGAGACCTTAATCCTTATACAATCTGAGGGACCTTTAAGAACATGAATGCAGGCATTCCCGCTGTGCCTAAGGGGATTCTTAGCGTTTTGGGAGCGCTGGGACACAGGTTCTATCCCCGGCCCAGCACGGTGGGTTAAGGAGCTGGTGTGGCTGCAGCTGTGGCTCAGATCTGATCCCTGGCCAGGGTACTCAGTATGCGTGGCAGCTGAAAAAGAAAAAGAAGAAAAAAAAAGGACAAGAATGCAATGTTGACTGAACTAATTGTGGAAGACGTTTTTGCGACATACACGTATGTCAAATCCTCACACGGTTGCACCTTCAGTTGACATAACGGCACACGTCACTTGTATCTCGGTGAAGCTGGAAGAAACAAAGAGAAAGAATGCAGACGTACCCTCAACACATCACAGGGACCCCCAACCCCAGGGCCCCAGAAGGGACCTCTGCACCTGAGGGCCCCGAAGCCGAAGCTTCCTTGAGCTTTGCAGTGATTCCACTTCCGGTGATGTTTTCTCATTTTATGGCGTCCCACCCCGCCCCACGCCCGGCCTTAGGTCAGTGGGACAGGTGCCAGGGTGTGAGTCAGAGAGAGAGGTGCGATTTCGGAGGACCGCAGCAGGCGGCGTGCTGACTCTGATCAGTTATCACCCCTTTAGTTTTGTTGCTTTTCCTTTCTTCCTTGTTCTCCTCCTTGGTGTTCTGGGCTCTCTCTCTTCTGACTTTTAGCTGGGCTCTCCCTACAAGGTCGCATTTGCTGGGAGAGGCAGCAGGGGCTCTGGATCTGGGATCCGTGGATCTGGGCTCTGGATCTGGGATCCGTGGATCTGGGCTCTGGATCTGGGATCTGTGGATCTGGGCTCTGGATCTGGGATCCGTGGATCTGGGATCCGTGGATCCCAACTCCCCTGGATCCCAGAGGGCATCACGACCCCGAAGAGTCAAGAACCACTGTTTCTTACTGTCTTTAATTTTTCTTCCTTTTTAGGGCCACGCATGCGCCGTAGGGAGGTTCCCAGGCCAGGAGTCGAATCGGAGCTGCAGCTGCCAGCCTACACCACAGCCACAGCCACAGCCACGGCCACGGCAACACCAGATCTGAGCTGCATCTGCGACCTGTGCCGCAGCTCACAACAACACCGGCTCCTTAAGACACTGAGCGAGGCCAGGGATCGACCCCGCATCCTCACAGAGACAACATGGGGTTCTTGACCCGCTGAGCCACAGTGGTTACTCCAGAATCTAGCCACTCATGTCTTTTCTTCTAAGATGACAGCAAAACATCATCATGTTTTCCGGTTTTTCCATTAAATGTCCATCCCAAGTGCCCTCAGTCGCTGGGCCAAGAGGAAAAAAATGAGCGTTTCACGTTTTTATGAAAGTGATCTTTTCAGTGGTGAATGGGATTTGTCAGACCTTAGGAACCTGCGACGTCCAGATAATAATGAGCTAACCTGGGTTTGGAGAAAGGTCTTCTGCCTACAGGCGGCGGTGAGCTGATAGCCAGGCGGAGGGAAGGGGGCGGTGAGCTGGACGGGCTGGTGCTGTCACAGCTGTCAGGAGAGTGACACGTGAGGAAGGGCAGGGTGACCCCGAGTGAGCGGCTCGGCTGACAGGGAGCGGCGCGGACCTGGGTTTACTTACTCCTGGGCCACCTGGAACCTGTCAAAGTGGGGGAGCCCTTTATCCCTTTCCTGGGTCTTTGTCCTAACAGTTAGAAAAACAAGGGATTCTGCTGGGACTCAAGGTCCCCTTGGAGCTGTGTTTTGTTGTCCTTCAATTTACTTATTCTTAGTCATCAATATATCTCTAAAGCAGGCCGAGATAATGAGCTGGCAGTTGTGATTTTACTCTGTCGGGCTTTCTCCCTGTGTTACCTTATTTTCATTTTATTTGTTAATTACCTGGAGATGTTAAGCCCGAGACACAACTGAATGCCTTTGTGTGAGCGGTGAGCACCTGGCCTGAATTCCTGCTGTGTCTGTGATGCGGGTTCACACGCTGTGCTGTGACCACCGCCTGACACGAGGCTCCTTCTGGCGGAGACCAGGGGTGTGGTGACCCATGTAGCTTGTTTATAAAGGCCCAGCCCACGAGGGAGCAGGGCATGGCAGTCACTGCGGTGCTGCGACCCCCTCTTCCGGGTCCCCGTGCTGGCAAGGCCTTTCTTTTTGTGTGTGTGTGTGTGTGTCTTTTTTTCTTTTTAGGGCCACACCTGTGACATATGGAAGTTTTCAGGCTATGGCTTGAATCGGAGCTGGAGCCGTCAGCCTACACCACAGCCACAGCAACGTGGGATCTGAGCCGCATCTGCAACCTTACACCACAGCTCACGGCAACGCCGGATCCTTAACCCACTGAGCGAGGCCAGGGATCGAACCTGCGTCCTCATGGGTACTAGTCGGGTCATTTCCGCTGAGCCACGACGGGAACTCCTGTAACTTATCTTTTGGGGGGAGAAGGGGGCTTTCTTAGTCTGAGGACGGGCACCAGGGTACCAGACCCCTCGAGCTGCCCCCGGCGCGGAGCTGGTGCAGACGGCCGGGTGAGCAGTGGCTGGGAATCAGCCAGGATATTTAATTCATTCTGCAGGGAGCACAATGTCCCTATCACAGCTCTTTATGTCCACGCACCTCCACGACGCGTTGGGTGTTATTATTAATATATTACAATCTATTAGAGTGTAATTTTCTCTAATTTTCTGTCATTTTACAGTTCTGTGCAAAAGGCACTCGATCGTGGATTAAAATGTAGGCATCTGGATAGCACTGGAAAAAAAAAACCAGCTGAATTCACAGGCTCTCAGAGCAGCAGTATGTTGGAAAAACTTTCACCATTTCTGGGATTTTTTTCCCCTTTTGTGAAGCGGGGGAGGGGAGGAGGCAGCCACTAGTCCTTAGAGAACCGTTCCCGCAGCGCGTTACTCCCTGGAGACTGATTTGTTGTCATGGACTTAGTCTCAGGGTCGGGCTTCACTGGAGCTCTGGCATTGCCACGGCCTCACAGAAGCGTCTGATCTTCAGGGCTGTCAGCCCCGCACCTGTCACCAGCCCTTGGCGAGGGAAGAGGCCGTCTCTGCCGGTGCTGGAATTAGAAGGGGAGGGGCCGTTTCCATCCATCGCCCGTTCCTCTTGACCCTGGTTGTAAGGCTTCTGGTTCTCATGGGATTTGAACTGTGCACAGATGAGGTGCCGGGGGCTGCAGGGGGCAGCACGCGCAGAGCGCCTGGGGTCCAGAACGTCTGCCCGGGGTCGGACCCTGCTCCATCCCCTCCTGTCTCCTTCCCAGGGCCTGGATGCTCGAGGCTCTGAGGGCGTCCCTGCCACGCTCCCCACTCATCCCGTTTCACCATCGCCCTCCCCGCCGCGCCCCCGCTCGTGTGTGGCCTGTGGGTTCATTCAGTAGGGTTACAGTAGATACTAATTAAACAGTTGTTCAGTAAACAGTGAAATGATACGTATACGATCAAACAACCAAAATAGGGTTTTTTTGTTTTGTTTTGTTTTAGGGCCGCACCTGCGGCATGTGGAGGTTCCCAGCCTAGGGGTCTAATTGGAACTACAGCTGCCGGCCTACACCGCAGACACAGCAACACCAGGTCCGAGCCTTGTCTGTGACCTACACCACAGCTCACGGCAACGCTGGATCCTTAACCCACTGAGTGAGGCCAGGGATTGAACCCGCATTATCATGTATACTAGTCGGATTCATTTCTGTTGTGCCATGATGGGAACTCCCCCCAAATAGGATTTTAATATTAGGAGCGTGGGTTTTCTCTCTCTTTCTTTCCTTCTTTTCTTTCTTTCTTTCCTTTTCTTTCTTTCTTTCTTTCTTTCTTTCTTTCTTTCTTCTTTCTTTATATAAACTTCATAGAAGTATATGAGGTTGTCTTAATGCAAAAAGGAAGTTACAAGGAAGCAAGTAAAATATAATCTCATTTTTGTGGAGGGAAAATTAGATATTTGTATGTGTATAGAAAAAAAGTTGGAAGACCCTTGTACGAAATTGGAGAGCGAGATTAGCACTCTTGGTTGCTTTCAAGTCCACTAGGAGTTTTCTGGATCTTCAGTTGTTTTGGTACCACTGACTTATAACTGTTAATCCTGGCTTCTGGGAAACCTCTATTTTGTCCTGGGCATAAACAAATCACCTTTCTCCTTAGGTCAACAAAAACAAGGTTGGAGTTTTTCCTTTTTTTTAGAGGGGAGGAATTTGTCTTTTCTTTTCTTTTTCTTTTTTTTTTTTTTTGGCCATGCCCATGTCATGTGGACGTTCTAGGGCCAGGGGTGGGACCCTCGACACAGCGGCCCCCAGAGCTGCTATAGCGACAAGGACAGGAGCCTGCGTTTTCTGAAGGGACCAGGCCCCTCTCGGGCGCAGGCGCTGTGCGGCCAGCTGTGTGCTGATGAAGCACAGAGCCCCCCACGCCCCCGGCTGGCCCACGGAGGGCATCGAGTCGGGGTGCTCTGCCGTCCTAGAAGAGAGGTGTGGCTGGGACCCCTCGGGCAGGGCTGGCGAGGAGCAGGAGCGAAGCCCCGCAGGAAATCCGCCCGAAGAAGCCCAGGCAGCCGGCTTGGGACAGGCTGCCACGCGGCACGTGGGAACACGAGCGTCGGGGAAGGGGCGTGGGGGGCGCGAGGGGGTCCGGTGAGGTCTGGATTCTTCTCTTCATGATTTCCGATGAAGTGATGAAGAAGGACGGGCTGGCAGTGAGCTGGGGAACCCCAGCGAAGAGCACAGAGTGAGGAACCGGAGGGATTAGGGGTTCCGAAGCGGACTGGAAGGAGGCAGCCGCGGGCAGTGTGTGCGTCTGTCCTGAGACGCTGACATCCGGGCCGCGAGGAGCTCAGGGCGGGAAAGCGAAGTGCTTCGGGGCCACGAAGAACTGGCCGTGTGCCGAGCGACGCGACGGGCCGGGCCCCTTTGGGTGACGGAGCCAGAGCTTCTCCTTCCGCGGTGGGTGACGGAGAGCCTGGGCTCCCGTCCTCGCCGGAGAAGCCAGGCCCTGGAGGGATATGTGCGCAGATGCCCGAGGCTCCCGAGAAGCGGCGAGCCAAGCTGTGGGGGTCCTAACGGAGGAGTATTAGAAGAATTTTATAAGCCAGCTTTGACGAGTGACAGGGCCCCCGTCCAGAGAAATGGTAGCCCTGTCTTCCTTTCTTAATTGTTAAATTTTTAATAAAGGCTGGTTGATTTGCTATGCGCCAATTTCTGCTATACAGCAAAGTGACCCAGTTTGTGTGTGTGTGTGTATGTGTGCAGATTTATTTATTATATATATATATATAATTCCCTGTGCTGTACAGTAGGACCTCATTGCTTATCCATTCTTTTTTTTTTTTTGTCTATTTAGGGCTGTACCTGCAGCGTATGGAGGTTCCCAGGCTAGGGTCCAGTTGGAGCAGAAACTGCTTGCTTACACCGCAACCACAGAAACGTGGGGTCTGAGCCGTGTCTGTGACCTACACCGCAGCTCACGGCGTTGCCAGATCCCTAACCCACTGAGTGAGGCCAGGGATCCAGCCCCAGTCCTCATGGACACTGGTTGGTTTCGTTAACTGTTGAGCCACGACGGGAACTCCCTGCTTATCCATTCTAAATGTAGCAGTTTGCATCTTCCAACCCCAAACTCCCAGTCCGTCCCTCCCCCCGCCTTCTTGGCGACCACAAGTCTGTTCTGTACGTCTGTGAGTCTGTTTCCCTTTTGTAGATAGGTTCGTTTGTGCCATATTTTAGATTCCACATAGAAGTGATATCCCGTGGAATTTGTCTTTCTCTTTCTGACTTTCTTCATTCGGTATGATAATCTCTAGGTCCACCCAGGTTGCTGCAAATGACATTATTTCGTTCCTTTTTTATAGCTGAGTAATTCTTTATTGTAGATATGTACTGCATCTTCTTAATCCACTCATCTGTCGGTGGACATCCGGGTTGTTTCCATGTCTTGGCTGTTTTGAATAGTTTTGATGTGAACTCAGGGTGCATGTATCCTTTTGAATGAAAGTTTTGTCCGAGTAGATGCGCAGAAGTGGGATTGCTCGGTCATAGCAGCCCTACATGCGTTATATTTAAATGTAAGGACAAACAAGGGGCTCTTACGGAAAGCCCTCTATCAGCCGCGACTTCAGCTGATCTACCACAGATCTGGGAATCGATGACGGAAAGTTGAGGTGACCATATTTGCCCGAACATCGCACCCATGCCGAAATACGGTGCTGTCTGTGGCACACACGGATATTACTGTGCCTGGGAGACAGGGCTTCTGGGGAGCTGGAGCCCAAGCTTGGGGGGCTGTCCCTTGATTGGCGGCTGCAGAGGAAGGACTTGAGTTTTCCACGGAGGCCTGGTCTACTGTGAGGTTTTGGACCCATAACTGGGTATGAAGGATGGATGGACAGGTAGCCACAATCTAATAGTCTCCATGTACTATTATACGCTGTATAGTAATACAGTCGTGCACAGAATGTGATAGTGTGTAGATTACTTTTTACATGAGGAAGGAAATGCGGGGATTTTTTTTTCCTCACCCAGGTTTTCTGTTTAAAGTGCACATCAAGGGCCTTCCTTAATGTAACCTTCCTAGCAGGTTACAAACCCGACGAGGATCCGTGAGGATGCGGGTTCAATCCCTGGCCTCGCTCAGTGGTTTAAGGATCCAGCATTGCCGTGAGCTGCAGCTCGGATCCCAAGTTGCTGTGGCTGTGGTGTAGGCCGGCGGCAGCAGCTCCAATTCAACCCCTAGCCTGGGAACCTCCACATGCCAAGGGTGCGGGTCCTAAAAAGACAAAAAAAAAAAAAAAAAGTAAAATGCACATTTAGGAAATACACTAAAGATGTAGGATTTTTTTTTTTTTTTTTTTTAATGACTGCACCCACGGCATATGGGAGTTCCCAGGCCAGGGATGGAACCCACACGTCTGCAGCAACCCAGATTGCTGCAGTCAGATCCTTAACCCACTGCACCCCAGCAGGAACTCCTTATTTAGCTGCATGATTAAGAGCTGGATTCTGCTGCCGCGGAACCTTTCTCTGAGAACGCTGGCTTCTGGGTGGTCTGAAGAACGTGTGTGTAAACCTTTCTTTGAACAGCTGTCAGTTCATTCAGGCCAGTGAGTGAACATGACCTAAGCCCTGCGGTCCGCCAGGGCCCGGTGAGAGGTAGGTCTAGCATTTCAGGACAGAACGGGGGCTCTCGCTGTTAGTGAGTGTTCACTCCCTAGACCTGCGCTTGCGGTTTCAAATAAATTCTTTCTTTAGCCCCTGCAGAGTCCGAAGTAAGCACTTCCTTTTAAATTTTCTTTTTCCCTGGAAGATTCTTTATCGAAGGGGCTGGTTACCCATCCTTCCCGGGTTAGTTCCAGCCCCTCCATCATTCTCCTGCCTTCCCAGTCTGGCACAGCCATCCCGGTCCCTGCTGACCCCCCGTGAGTGGCTTCTGGAAGCTGCAGCTCCTTTAGGTTCCCCAGGGCTGATGGGGGAGTTCCTGTCGTGGCTCAGTGGTTAACGAACCCGACTAGTGTCCATGAGGATGTGGGTTCAATCCCTGGCCTTGCTCAGTGGGTTAAGGATCCAGCATCGCTGTGAGCTGTGGTGTAGATCGCAGATGAGACTCGGATCCCACGTTGCTGTGGCTGTGGTGTAGACTGGCAGTGGTAGCTCCGATTCGACCCCTAGCCTGGGAACCTCTGTATGCCACTGGTGTGGCCCTAAAAAAAGGAAACAAAGCTGATGGGGCCCTCGGGTCAGTCTGTTGCGCTTTTGGTGCTTCGCGATCCCGGCTGCGGCGCTGGCTCCCAGCTGTCATCGGCTTCCATTTGTGGCTCAGCAATTTGCTGTTCTTTGGGAGAGGAGTGTCTGGGGCTTTTCTCCCGTCACACGGCCTCCGCGCCTCTGTGGGGGGCTGGCTGTGCTGGTCGATGGCAGGGATGTGGGGAAAGTTCAGAAGTGGGAGTGAATGCTTTCAAAGTGGGCCCATGCAAATAAAATCTGCAGGATGACGGGACAGTATAGGCGAGGGGTGCCAGCAGAAAGCCATCAAAAAGCGGTACGAGGAAGGTCCTGTTGTGGCTCAGTGGTAACGAGCCCAACTAGTATCCACGAGGTTGTGGGTTTGATCCCTGGCCTCGCTCAGTGGGTTAAGGATCCAGCGTTGCTGTGAGCTGTGGTGTGGGTTGCAGACGTGGCTCAGATCTGGTGTTGCCGTGGCTGTGGTGGAGGCCGGCGGCTGTGGCTCTGATTAGATCCCTAGCCTGGGAACCTCCACATGCCGCGAGTGTGGTACGAAAGTGTATGTTGGACAGCGCCAATCAGAGAATTGATGGAAAATAAGAAAGCAGAGTCGACATGCAAGAGAGGAGTAGGACAGAGACACTGGGTGATTTAATGTAAGATTGCAACCCCCGCGGGAATTTGTACATGCATGTTCAGAGCAGCATTTTTCGCAACAGTCAAAAGGCAGAAACAATGTGGTAGGTCCATGCAGAGGAATATTATTCAGCTTTAAAAAGGAAGGAAATTCTGCCACGTGCTACAACATGGATGAGCCTGGAGGACGTTATGCAAAGTGAAATAGGTCAGACCCAAAGGGCCCGAAATTGTGTGATTCTGCTTAGATGGAGTCCCCACAGTGGTCCAGGCCGGAGACAGCGCAGAACAGCTGCCGGGGCGGGAGGAGGAGGAGAGTGAGGGCGTTAATGTTTAGTGGGTGTGGAGTTTCATTTGGGGGCGATGAAAATGTTCTGAAGACGGAGGGGGTGATGATGGCTCGGCAGTGTGACTGCTTGATGCCACTGCACTGTGCCCTTGAAGACAGTTCATGGGGTAGATATTAGGTCTCCTTTACCACATTTTTAAAAACAGTGGAGCTCTGTTTTCTATTCTTTGATCCTCAATTTTTTTCTGCACCCGTGTCATGTGGAATTTCCGAGGTCAAGACTGGATCCGTGGGAGTTCCCTTCGTGGCTCAGTGGTTAACGAGTCCGACTAAGAACCATGATTTTGCGGGTGTGATCCCTGGCCTTGCTCAGTGGGTTAAGGATCCGGCGTTGCCGTGAGCTGTGGTGTAGGTCACAGATGCGGCTTGGATCCCGCGTTGCTGTGGCTGTGGCGAAGGCTGGCAGCTACAGCTCCTGTTAGACCCCTAGCCTGGGAACCTCCGTATGCTGTGGGTGCAGCCCTAGATAAGGCAGAAAGACAAAAAAGAAAAAAAAGGACTGGATCCGTGCCTCAGTTGCGACCTGCATCACAGCTACGGCAATGCCAGATGCTCAACCCGCTGTGCCACACGGGAACTTCCGAGCCTTAATTTTTAACCTCTCTGGATCTTAAAGTCTTCCGTATGAGGAAGGTCCCGTCTTGGTGAAGCGGAAAGGAATCCGACTAGGAACCATGAGGTTGCGGGTTTGATCCCTGGCCTCGTTCAGTGGGTTAAGGATCCAGCGTTGCCAAGATCCAGCATTACTGTGGCTGTGGTGTAGACCGGCAGCTGCGGCTCCAATTCCACCCCTAGCCTGGGAACTTCCATATGCCACGAGTACAACCCTTAAAAGCAAAAAGCCAAAAAAAAAAAAAAAAACCAGAAAAACAAAAAATCTCCGCTATGAGAGTGGGCAGAGGTGGGTTGGGAACTTATTTGGGACTCAGAAGGAAGCAGGAAAGAGACGCTGGCGGCTCTGGCGACCTATAGGCTAAAGCACAGGAGACCATGTGTGTGGCAGTCCGCGATGGCCTCCAGTGTTCTTATTTTACAGAGAAAGTGGCTGTCGCTCCCCTTCCATTCACCTTGAATTCTGCCGGGCGGCCTTCAAATCTGCACTGACGTATCTCAAGGACTCCCCTAGATGCCTACCAGCTTCATTTGTGCTTTGCTCACGCCTTATCCCTGGGAACGTTATGAACACATTCTCTCCTGGTCTTAACTACCCTTAACTACCGCTGTTCCGTCCTCGTAGCCCGGTTGACTAATGGCCCGGTAATTGCCCTCCGAGCCTTTGCCTTCAAAACAGTGCCACCTGGGTCTTTACTGCCTGGAAGCAGATGTCCTCTGCAAAGAGTGAAATTCCTCCGCCTTCGGCCCCTCCGTAGGTGAGAAGCCCCCGGGGTGCACAGGAAGGGTGCCAGCAAGGGACCTGGCAGGAGGCCTTCAGAAGCGTGACCCCTGCCCTTTGCTAGACTAATTATCTCTGGCTGGGCTGGAGCCATCGCTTGCTGGAGGATCGGCAGAAAGGGCCCTCTTTAGAGAGGGATGCGGATGCTGGCCAGGCGGGGGAGCGGGACAGCCCCCGAGAGGGAGGAATGAGTTTGCAAGGCAGTTTGTGGTGTGTGGCTTTCAGTCTGCTCTCTCCTGAGGGTGTCGCTCTGCAGCTGTCACCGAGTCTCCCTCTGCCAGGTATTTCCGGAGTCACCTTATGATTTCCATCGTCAGCCTCCCGTCACCTGAGGGGACAGGTGTTCCTTACCCTCCGTTGTGATAGATGCAAAGAGGGACGTAGCTAGACCAAGGCCACATGTTTTTGGTGTCAGAACTGGGACTGGAACCCAGATCTGTTTGATTCCAAGACTCACGCCCCGAGCCGTGTAAGCACTGGATCTAATCTGGAGTCCCCAGCGTGTCCCTGGAGGCCTACAGTTTCTGTTATCCTTAAAGAAAGTAGGAGGCAGTGGAGGGCCCCTCGGGGCTCAGCGGTAACGAACCCATATCCATGAGGATGCGGGTTCGATCCCTGGCCTCACTCAGTGGGTCCGGGGTCCAGCATTGCCGTGAGCTGTGGTGCAGGTTGCAGATGTGGCTTGGATCTGGTATTGCTGTGGCTGTGGTGTAAGCCGGCAGCTGTCGCTCTGATTTGACTCCTAGCCTGGGAACTTCCATATGCTGCGGGTGCGGCCCTAAAAAAAAAGGAAAGAAAGAAAGTAGGAGGCTGAAACAGTGGGGGCCAGGGCCAGCGGAGTGTCTGCCCTCTCCTGCCTGCTGGCCTGTGGCCACTTCTGCGCCTCCACCTGGCCCTTCTGTGCCAAGCGTGAGGATATGGCTGGGCTTTCCCTGTGCCCGGATGGGCCCTGCTACCCAGGGCGCCGTTTGCTTGACCTCCTTGGTATTCTCTCAACCCAAACCCGCCCCTTCAGTGCCCCTGGCCTCCCAGGCGCCTGCATCGGGTGACCAGTGAGTGGGTGGCACCTAGTGAGTTAGTGGTGAGTGACAGGCTTGGGCAGGGAGTCAGAGCTGGAGGCCCTATTCCTGAAGGACAAGAAAATTCCCCCACAGTGATTCCTGCCCCGCTCTGGGCAGCTCTTGCCTTTCTGCTGCCTGGGTGTTTCTAGAAGAAGCACCGTCCTCTGGTCCCAGGAAGAGGAAAAGGAAAGGAGGCTGGTGGGCCATGAAAAGAAGCAGCGCTGAACGGGGGACCGGCGGATTGATGCGTAGGACCTGGGGCACAGGGCAGGGCCGCGGGTCACGGCCCTTTGTGCGAGCTTCCTCCTGGTTGCCAAATGGTTGATCTGGCCGCTTGCTGATGGTCATAGTGACCTTGACCTGCTCTGGGGAAGGCTGTGGTTTTTCCTTTCCGCACGGACTGGCAGGAAGTGTTCTCCCTGTACCGACAGTTTCCCTCTCTGTAGATGCTGGCTGGGGCAGACCCGGGGCCCGGGGGCTTGGGGGAGCCCCTGCAAACCTCCCCCCCCCCGGGGTGTGGTCACTCCCGGCTTTTCTGTTCCCCTTCGGGATTAACAACGCGTTTGGGGGCCCTTTTCACCTGGGGGCTGTGGATACCCTGTGAGTTCTGACCCTTTCTTTTCCCAGAGTGCTTGGGGACCACGAGGCCGCCTTCATTAAACCGGAAAGGCTGGCCCTTTCCTGGGTAGTCGGTCTTAAATGACACTGACACCTCGGCTAGGATCTTGGTTTCCCCTCCCAGCTCACAGGAATTTATTGCCTCATTAGCTGTCACATAAGCAGTTTTAAATGATCCAGGAACTGGCTGAGCACTTGGAACTCCGGGGAGTCTGTTAGGTCTTCTTGCTGGTTTGTGACTGACCCTTGCTTCCAGGGGGGCCGAGCCCGGGAGAAGGGAGGCAGGAAATGAGATACGGACAGAAAATTGGAGCGAGTGGGCTTTCTGGTCTGTCACGTAGGAGTAACTTTAACTAGCTGGGGGTGGGGGGGGAGGCAATTTAGAAGGTTTGTAACTGAAGACTGTTAGTCATTTAACCCGATGACCTACAAGTACTTAGGAAGTGTGTGTCTGTGCATGTGTCTGTGAAGAGTTCTCCTTGTGGCTCAGTGGTTAAGAACCCAACTAGCATCCATGAGGATGCAGGTTCAGTCCCTGGCCTCACTCAGTGGGTTAAAGATCCGCCGGTGCAGTGAGCTGCGGTGTAGGTCGCAGACACGGCTCGGATCCCGCGTGGCCGTGACTGTGGTGCAGGCCGGCGGCTGCAGCTTCCATTGGACCCCTAGCCTGGGAACTTTCATATGCCTCAGGTGTGGCCCTAAAATGAAAAAAAAAAAGCCACATGTTTTACTAAAACTTATAATATATTTAACATGAATGTGCTACAGAATTTATATCAGTTTGTATCCGTTTCTACTTGAGGGCAGAAGGTCTGTAGATTTAACCATCTCCCACTGCTGTAACATAAGCTCCTTGACAGCTGTTTTGGTTTGTGTGTATGTGTGTTTCGGTTTTCTAAGCTTTTGTCCATTAATGTCTCCTGAGCACAGAGGAACGCAATAGATGTTTGTTGAATGAATAAAGAAATGACTGTGGCTGCGTACGTCTAGGCAGGTGTACATACGCGCAAAGACGAGAGTAACACCACGCCCGTGAGCCATATATCTGACCTCCGTGAGTGTGTAAACTGCAGCGTTAGAGCCTAGTCCACTGGACTGGACTCGCGCTCATGATCCTTCACACACGAGAGACTTGGGGTCCTTCACAGCCAGGCTTAAATGCGGTTCTTGTCCTGGAGCAGATCAGATCATAAGCACAGTCACCTACTAAGCACCGCATTTCCTTTGCTTCTCAAAGTAGCTCCGCAGCTCCAGAAAGGCTTCGGGTCCAACTCGCTGTTGCTCTTCCTGCTTCACTCAGCTGGTGTGTGGCGATCTCGGGCTCAAAGGGCAGAGACGTCGTGGAGAACAATAGCTTCCTTAGGGACCTCGCTGCACGTTCGCTGTCCCCCCATAGCTCCTGGTATGCAGGCGTATTGATCATACTCGGCTTTTTAAAAAATTTTTTGTCTTTTTAGGGCCATGCTCACGGCCTCTGGAGGTTTCCAGGCTAGGGGTCCAATCGGAGCTGTGCCGGCCTACACCACAGCTACAGCAATGCGGGATCCGAGCCGTGTCTGCGACGTACACCACCGCTCACGGCAACGCTGGATCCTTAACCCACTGAGCGAGGCCAGGGATCGACCCGTGTCCTTGACGATGCTAGTTGGGTTCGTTAACCACTGAGCCATGACGGGAACTCTTATCCCATTCAGCTTTTGTAAGACAGACGTCCTTGCAGGGAGAAGGATTCAGAGATGATCTGTCCCAGTTACATAGGGTCTTATGGGATATTTGCCTGGTGCCGGAGTTGGAGGGCAATAGCAAGAATTATATACTTCCAGAATATAGAATCTTTTTTTTTAAATTACTATAGCTGGTTTACAGTGTTCTATCAATTTTCTACTGTACAGCATGGTGACCCGGTTACACGTACCAGTATACAATCTTTTTTTTATTATTAAAGAATCTTTTCTAGGTGGAACCTCTTTCAGATTATTCTTGTGCCCCTCGCCACTGACGGAATGGAGCAAGTTTCTCCCGTGAAGGCAGCCGCACTGACTTGTTATTCCGTGCTGATGTGGCTTTACCGCATTCATGTTAGCTTTTACTAGTTCTGACGTCAGTGTACTCCTTGCTTAGCCTAGCCGATATACGTCACTTTATTTTCTTAATTTTCGCATACCAAGAACCAGTATTCATTGAGGAAGATAGCTTTCTGAGATTACAGACTCCGATGGGTAGAGTATATATATGTATATTTATCATTAAAATGAGCACTAAAGCACACTTTGGATTTGGGACGGGAAGGGAGTGCTTTTTTTTTATTGAGATATAGTAAAATTGACACTTTTATTTGTTTTTAATTTTTTTCTTTTTACGGCCACATCTGCAGCATATGGAAGTTCCAGGCATATGGACTTTGGGGTCAGATCGGCACTGTAGCTGAGGCCTGTGCTATGGCCATGGCAATGCCGGATCTGGGCAGCATCTGTGATGTACGCCACAGCTTGTGGCAACGTGGGATCCTTAAATCTGACCCCTATATCTATATGGGAACTCCCGAAAATTGACCCTTTTCAAGTGTACAATTCAGTAATTATTAGTCTATTTGCAGAGTTATATGGTCATCTCTTTTTTAAAAATAGACAAGAAATTTGGTCATTTTTGAGGAACTCTGTAGAACTGATACACAAGGGGCAGCTAGAGTTGCACTGAAATCCACTCGGGTGTGGTCTGTTGTGATTTTCCAAATGGCCTGTGTGCCGTGGATTTGCTGGGCGTGGATTCGGGTGGTCCTAGGTCCCCGAAGTCGCTTGGTACAGCAGGTTGCTCAGCCCATTTGGGCAGCGTCAGGGAGAACACCGGGGCCCGGGGCTCAGGCCTTTGTCCCGCCCCCCGCCCCCCCGGGGTGCGGGCTGCCCAACCTCCCACCTGCTCGGTTCCTCTCCCCTCCGTTTCAGTGAGGCCGGGAGGACATAGCAAGAATGACGCGCTGTGCTGTGCTCCTTGGCGTCGGTATCGGGTCGCGGGTGCACCTGCCCTGCCTTTGTCTCTCCCCATCCGTGACTCGGTTCTGAATGGCCGGGTGCAGAGACGCCGGTTGCTTGTGTAACTCGGTGCTACGCCGTGCGCTAGGCCCCGAGGATGCGGAGCGAAGGTAGACGGGATCCCTGGCCACACTCGGTGGGTTAAGGATCTGGCATTGCTGTGAGCTGCGGTGTAGGCCAGCAACTACAGCTCCAGTTCGACCCCTCGCCTGGCATAAGCTGTGGGTATGGCCCCAGAAAGACAAAAAAAAAGGGTATAAATGCACTGCTATGTTAATTGCAGCACTATGCACAATAGCCAAGACATGAAAACCACCTAAATGTCCATCAACAGATGAATGGATAAAGCTGTGGTCCATATATACAGTGGAATACTACTCAGCCATAAAAAGGACAAAATAATGCCATTTGCAGCCACATGGATGCAACTAGAGGTTCTCATACTAAGTGAAGTAAGTCGGAAAGAGAAAGACAAATACCATAGGATATTACTTCTATGTGGAATCTAAAATATGGCACAGACGAACCTATCGACAAAAGGGAAACAGGCTCACAGACATGGAGAACAGACTTGTGGTTGCCAAGGAGGGAGGGGGATGGATGGCGAGTTTGGGGTTAGTAGATGCGAACTATTGCATTCGGAATGGATAAGCAATGAGGTCCTGTGTACAGCACAGGGAACTGTACCTGGTCTTTTGGGATAGAATGCGATGGAAGATAAGATGAGAAAAAGAATGTACATATGTGTATGATTGCGTCACTTTGCTATACAGCAGAAACTGGCACGACACTGTGAATCAACTCTAATAAAAAAGCAAAGTCCCTCCCTCTTTTAAAAAGCACCCAGATTACCTGTGTCTCCCTTCCTTGCTGCCCGGCCGGCCACTGGCTGGACGAGGCAGCACAGCTGAATGGCGCTGAGCTCCCGAGCCTTCCGTCACTTGGCATCACTGGCTCCGTCTCCCTGTCCAGAGTAAACGCGGCATTTTACTCCCCAGACATAGGTCTCTCTTCACCCACCTTCTGGATTTTCAAATTCTTGCCCACAACCTGAGTTAGAAAGGAACCTTTAGCTTCCTCCTGGATGAAGGATGAAGACGGCCTGTGCCGTGGCGCCACCGCGGGTGCCCCCAGCCAGGAAGCGCCCCCAGGCCCCGTTGCCCTGGGGGCCTCTGCTTGCCTCGCGAGGAGCCTTTGGTGGACGTCAGGTTGCGTGTGCGTCTGTCGTCCCGGCCGTTGACGATTTTTCACCCGTTCGACCAAGTGAAATAGCTTCTTGCCTTCCGAGGGTTTTTCTTTCACCCCCGGCAAACACTGCAAGACGGAGAAATTCAGGTGGTTCGTATCGTTTTCTGTGTCCAGGAGCCCAGAAATGTGCGGAGATGGTCATCTTTGCTGTACAAGACGTGTTTCGTGAAAGACACGTGTAAAGGATGGCATTATTATGTAAAGGTGCTTTCTCGAGTAATCAGGTTGTCGTTTCATTGAGAGTATGGAGCGTTCGGGCAGGGGAGGGAAAGAGGGTAAAGACAGGGAAAACCAGGTCTCTGCCCAGGGCGGCCCCCAGCCTGCGCTTGTTAGTTCTGCTTCTGTCTTGTGAAGCGGATGCTGTTTTGTTTCACTTTGCTTTTCCTTATTTTTCCCCATGGGCGGAAGGGCCCATGGCCCAGTTTACCAGCCATCCAGTCCCGTTTACCAGGAGCAGAGCTCCGCGTTTCTGCAGCCTGGGAGACAGCGACCCCACTGAGTAAGACCTTTGTCTGGGGAGTCGGGGAGAGAAAAAGGAGGCGCGGAGCAGGGCCACTTCTTAAAGTAGGACGTGGCAAAGAGTCAGAGAGTGAGTTTAGGTTTACGCTTATTTTTGGAAAGAAACAGCTGTAAATATATATTATTCCAGGCATCCACCTTCACTCTTCCGCCTCTTATGGTATCTTTATTAGTCGCTTTAGTGTGAATTGTTGGAAGAAACAGTCAATGCATTTTAGACGGGGAGCATTTGAGATCTAAGATGGGAGCTGGCCAATGACCTGACCGTATAAAAACTGTTAAGAATATTTAAGAAACTTCCATAAAATCCTACCTTCACACATGTATTCATCATGTCTCTATTTGCCTCTGCGCTGCCAGGATAATTAATATCCTGTACACATTAAGGGCTCTGTCCAAATCAGTATGCTGAAAGCTCGTGTGACTCTGAATATATATAGTTTTCACAAAGTTCTTGCTGAATTCATAAACCTAAGACTTTTCTTTTTTTGGCTTTTAGCAGTGGAAGTGGGAGAGAAATCATCTTTCGAACTGGCCTTCAGCACCAATTCTTTGCCCTAATTGATCACAACCTCATGCACAGCCACCTCCAGATCCAGCTGATTATTCAGCGTTTGAGCTTTTGGACAGGCCACAGAGTCTCAGGAGAAACAGATGTACTGGGACATGTGGTGTGGACTTAGTGTTCATGAAACCGCAGGCTTCTGCCCGTAAAGCCGAGGAACTGGCAGA
>PVHT020000118.1:2146138-2162581 GCA_004024745.2 Catagonus wagneri
CCTCTGCCTCTCTCCCCTCCCCCACCTCTGTCCCCCTCCCTTCGCCTCTCTGTCTGCCTTAGCCCTTCCTCCGTGAACTTGTCTCACCGAACCTCCTGGGACGCTTGTCAAAATGCATCGGGAGCTCTACTCCCCAGAGATTCTGATCCAGAGGCTCTGGGAGGGGGCCCGGGATCTGCCTTGGGAGGAGCTTCCCACGTGCCTCTGCTGCAGGGGTCTGGTGGGGGGCTGAAGGGATACCTGGAGAATCAGGGCCCCAGGGCAGGTCAGGACAAGCCAGCTCTCCCAGTCCTCTGAGGACACGAAAACCAGCACGAGGAAGAGTAAGGAGAGGAAAAGACTTTCGTGCGAAGCAGGACGCCGTCATCCATAAGAAAGGCGAAGCCAGCCGGTGTGGGAGCCCCTCACCCTGAGAACAGATCCCGTCGCTCGCTCACTGGACAGTATGTGCTCGCTGTACGTCAGGCACCGTCCTAGGCGTCAGGGAGCCCGCAGTGGCGCAGACAGACGGACGAAAGGCCCTGCTCTGGTCTAGTTTGTGGATCTGGTTTTGAGGGATACAGGCAGTGAACAGACGCCATCGCTCCGTGTTCGAAGGTGCCAACGCCGGAGAGAGAAGAGAAGCAGAGAAGGGGGTTCGGCGCTGCCGGGGGCGGGGTGCGGCTGGCCTCGGCGGTGGGGGGGCCTTACTTACAGGTGGTGTTTGAACAGCTTGAAGGCGCTAAGTGACAGGCAGGTATGCAGGGGGACAAGTTCTCCCGCGGAAGGAAGGCGAGGTGCGGAGTCACCGAGGCGGGCGTGACCGGCCCCGTGTGCGGGGACAACGGCACGAAGCCTCTTGTGGCTGCCGCCGAGCGAGTCGGGTCGGGAGCAGCGCCAGGAGCTGAGGTCAGAGCGCGAGCAGGAGGCCAGAGCCCGCGGGGCCCGGGGCGGGGAAGCGGGCGCCGCAGCCCAGGAACGCCAGGGGCGGACTGGAGCCGCAGCGAGCATCGCCCTGGCTGCTGTCTTGGGCAGACTCCGGGGGGCCAGCGCAGACGTTATCGTTACCGCTCAAATGAAGGCACGGTTTCCGCCCCCGAGGAATTGAACGCGATGGCGGCGATAGAGCAGGTGCGGCTCCGACTAAGGAGGAAGTGTTCGCCGAGTGACGGGAGGCGCTCAGGCCGGAGACGGCGACAGCGCGCCTCCTGGGAGTCAGACTTCAGGGCCAAGGTGGCCCTCACCGTGGAGAAACACGACTTTTTTTTTTTTTTTTTTTTTGCTTCGTGGGCGTCTGATTGACATTCAGTCAACGGTACACGTCCGAAGCGTCCAATTTGAATCGTTTGGTCACAGGTATGTCACAACAGTGAGCGCACCCATTACCCCCGCTCCCCGCCCCCGTTTTCTTGTGGTTTACAAGGCGGGGTGGGGACTGTCCTCAGAGCAGGAACCCGAGCACAGGCGCAGAGGCCGGGAGATGCAGGGGCTTCCGTGGGAGCGCGGGGAGGTCACCCTGCCTCTCCTCCAGGGTCACACGAGCGGTGCAGAGAAACGTCTGAGACAGCTGGGAGGTTGTCACGTGGTCAAAACACGGGGTTGCAAGGGTCACGTCGCAGGGCGACCGGCAGGAGTTATTTGTTCTGTGGTTTACCGTCCAGCAGAGCTTGCCTGCTAACGTTTCATAGTTTAAAAACACCAAATTTTTGGTAACTTTGTCTTTTTGTAGTGAGTCCAAGAAAACATGGCCGAGTACCTTTCTGCAGTGTTTCATGCATAACAATCAATTAAAGGAAAAAGAAACATTAGGCGAGGTCATAATTAGATCATTAACAGTTTTCTTAATAGCTTTACACTAATGCAAACACAGATTGAAAATAAATCCAGAAGTTTCTGTTGTGGCTCAGTAGGTTAAGAATCTGACTAGTATCCATGAGGACTAGGGTTCGATCCCTGGCCTTGCTCAGTGGGTTAAGGATCCAGCGTTACCGTGAGCTGCGGTGTAGGTCGCAGACGCAGCTTGGATCCTGTGTTGCTGTGGCTGTGGTGAAGGCCGGCAGCCTTAGCTCCGATTCAGCCTCTAGCCTGGGAACCTCCATATGCTGCAGGTGAGGCCCTAGAAAGAGAAGAGAAAAGTTAAGAATATAGAAGAAATCCATTTGCCACCTGATGGTACATTAAAGCCTACACATAAAAAATACATTGAATCTAGGTAGACTTGAATAATTTAAAGGTGAAATTTTAGTGTGTCATACTAGAATTTGGATTAGCATCTCGCCTTTGCAAAGCCCAGCACTTTGTTTTCGTGTCACGTTGAACGTGAACGTTGAAGTCACGAGAAGCATTTATAAGGAGGTGTAAAGAGTCTGCTTTCCAACCGAAGCTCTTCGTCTGTTTCCGCGCGGATCCCAGGGCCCAGGGGCAGGCTGCAGAGCCGCGTTCTCTGGTTTGAAGATGCTCTTGCTCACGGGAAGCGAGTCTCTTTCTCGGTCTCCTGGGTGGAGTCTGACAAACTCCTAGGAGACACCGGCCAGGTGGTGGCTCTGTGATTCCACCCCCTTCGCAGCATCATGCACCCCTGAGGGTGAAACGGAAGGTACTTTTCAGATGAGAGCACTATCCTTTCAGGTCCAGGGAAATGAGGGACTCTGGCATTATTCTGCCGGCTCGGGAATTCCGGGGACCCGCTCTTGTTTTGGTTTCTTTTTAGGAACACCCAGCTTCCTGTAATGTAAGAGCTCCTTAACCGAAGAGCTCGAGTTCTCTTCTTTGCCTCCCCAGCCCCTCTTCATTCCCAAAGTGCTTGCTAAATCCTCCTGCACGTAAGCAAGCCCAGATCATCGCTGCCCTCGTCCCCGTCATCATCTGAAGCGCTGACTTTCTGTAAACGCGGTCCTGCGTTACCCACTGAGAAGTGAAACGCTGTTAATAATCACCACTAATGGCGTTCCCGTCGTGGCTCAGCACAAACGAATCTGACTAGTATCCACGAGGACGCAGGTTCGATCCCTGGCCTCGCTCAGTGGGTCAAGGACCTGGCATTGTCTCGGCGAGGATGCAGGCTTGACCCCCGCTCAGTGGGTTAAGAATCCAGCATTGCCACAAGCCGTGGTGTAGGTCACAGATGCAGCACGGATCTGGCATTGCTGGGGCTGTGGTGTAGGCTGGCGGCTGCCGCTGTGATTCAACCCCTGGTCCAGGAAGTTGCAGATGCCGCAGAGGTGGCTGTAAAAAGAATGAAAACCAAACTTGTTCTCTTGGGAACTTAGAGAAAAGTAGTAGATTGTGTGTTGAGGCAAGAAGGTGGAGAAACAATTCTAATAGTTCAAGGAAGAATCGGGTAGACGGAGGCTGTCCAGGGTTGCCCCACATCAGAGGCTATTTAGCCGGCAGCACAAATGCAGTTGGAAAACTGTGTTATTGTTTGTTTGGTCGTGGCTTCCCTAGTATCCATGAGGACTCAGGTTCGATCCCTGGCCTCGCTCAGTGGGTTAAGGATCCGGCCTTGCCGTGAGCTGTGGTATAGGTCACAGACACGGCCCAGATCCCGCGCTGCTGTGGCTGCGGTGTAGGCCGGCAGCTGCAGCTCCAGTTCAACCCCTGGCCTGGGAACTAGGGGTGCATGCGTTTGGCCCTAAAAAGACAAAAACCAACCAAACAAACAAACAGAGCTCCGGATAGTAAGGGAGCTCCCCGAATGCAAGTGTAGGAAGGCAGGATAATGCCCGTGATCAGAAGTGCATTTAGTTACAGCCTCTTTTTGATGGGGTGGGGGTGGGGTTGGCTGGAGGTCAAGGCTAGAATCAGGGAGGAGAGCAGGCTGATATGACAGGTGGTAAAAGGTTTATCGGGGCAGAGTGGGCACCGAGAGGAGGGGCAGTTCAAGAGGTCTGAGGGAGTGACTTCCGTCTGTCACACTTGATGGCCGGGTTGGAGAGAAGAGGAGGAGACAAAGACAGTTCTTTGTTTCCAGCCTGGGGGCCTGTATGGATAACACTGTTCCCTTCAGTCGTGACTCTTGGGGTAAGGACGGATTTAAGGGGAAATAAAATTCGTTTTGAATATTGAGTGGAACTGACGGTACCCCTGGAAGAGCCTTTATCCAGGTGATGTTTTCCAGGGGGCCCGAGAGCTCAGAGTTCAGGAGAAAGGCCAGGCAGGGCTGCCGATGGAGAAGGTCCAGGCCCTGGGACGCAGATAGTTGTGGAAGCCGCGGGCTTGATGCCCTTGGCTGGGGAGGACAGACTGAGCCGTGACCCTCTTGAGCCGTCTGCACTGAGACGTGGGCGTCAATCCGGGAGAGTTCTGAGCCTAGAGAGACCCTCAGAGGACAAGGCAAGACACCCCTTTCCGTGCCATGCCCCAGCAGAAGCTCAGGACTGGAAAACTATTTTCTGGAGTTTTTTGGTTATTTTGTAGCAGTTGGTAAGCAGGAAGATGTAAGCGTCTGAAAGTCAATTTCATTTATCCCTCCCTTTCCTTCTAAAGACCTTTATCAGTTCCCTGAGTGTTTTCCTGCCCTCCTCTTCCTGGCACGTGTGCGGTAAAAATAATTTCTTTCTTTCTTTTTTTTCCAAAGACATGTCTTGAGCACAGAACATTTGCATTAAAGCTTTAGGACGAAAATGTTGCCCAAGTGCCATTAGCTCATTTTCAGAGGTGCCACAATAAAAATGAGGACTCCACAAATAGAAGTTTGGGAGTTCCCAGCGTGGCTCAGCAGGTTAAGCACCCGCCGTTGTCTCCGTGAAGATGTGGGTTGAATCCCTGGCCGCGCTCAGTGGGTTAAGGATCCAGCTTTGCCTCCAGCTGCAGTGTAGGTCACAGATGCGACTCGGCTCTGACTGTGGCTGTGGCGCAGGCTGGTGGCTGCAGCTCCGATTTGACCCCTCGTCTGGGAACTTCCATATGCTGCAGGTGCGGCCCTAAAAACCAAACAAGACACGCACAGACACAGACACACACAAACCAAGAACAAAGATAAAAGGTCCGGCCGTGCACAGATCCCCTTGGTTCCCGTCTGGCTATTTCCTGAGTCACAGGATGAGCTGGGACGAGGCGAATTTGTCTGAAGTCCGTGCACCGCGTAACAGCCAGACCACATGCTCGGTTCATTCTTCCTCTGGGCGCAGCATTCTTTCGGTGCCAGCTGACTCAGAGGGCGCTCCCCCAAGTCCATCTCCGGCGCCATCGCCGTCCTTTTGTGTCCATGTGTGAGGCCTCCGTGATCCTGAGCCTTTCCTCCTCTTCCTCCTGTCGACCACCCGTCTCCCTTGAAGCAGTGTCCTCTTTATTCCGGCACTTAGGAAAAGCTGTGTCTGCTGACCATCCCTCTTTGAAGTTTTGAGTTGCACTAAAATATTTATAGTGTGTGGACTTGCACTTGAAAGGGATTTTTAGTTGCCATGAGATGTATCTTTTGACTTACTGGGGCCTTTTGATGATAGGAACTCTCATAAGGTTTCAGATCAAGGGGGGGCTTCGTTGAGGGAACAGGTCTTTGACATCGGTCAGCAGTTGTGGACTCATTAAAGCATCCGTCTCTGCCTTCCTCCGGATGAGACTGCGGCGGCCCCAGGCCCTGCCGCTTCCCAGCTGCCCCGGGGGGCCATCCCGATGCTGGGCTCAGCTGCAGTCTCAGGATGGATTTTGTTGATGCCTCGGGAACTGGGAGGGAAGTGCTGGGCTCTGCGGGTCTGGGTGTGTGCTGATTGGTCCTGGGGCTAGAGGTGGCGGCTAGGGGATGCGGCATTTGGCAGTCCAGCCACCAAGAGGGTTCCCTGGAGTATGAATCAGAGAGAACAGGAGCCGTTCTGTTCTCTGCAGCCGGCTGCACAGCCTGGTGTGATGTCGGCCGACATACATTATTCGTTTCCTGTTGGAAGCCGAGCGGCAAGTAGCAGCGGGCTGTGTGAGGAAGGTGCTGCTTGAAGGGAGAGTTGTAAAAACCAAGAGGAAAGAGGAGAGCACCAGGCTCAGGCTGTTTTTGCGGAGCGGGCGGTATCTTTGCTGCTCCAGCGGCCGATGTCAGAGTCAAGTCCAGATTCTACAGGGGTCTGAAATAAACAGTGATGTGTGGATGTGCTGGAACGTTCTTCCGGGTAACTGGGTTAACCCAGATTTCTAAGTAAGCAGTTATATCTGAGGGTTTCTCGATACCAAATGGTTTGGTGCCTTGAAAGCCTACACTGCAGGTTGCAGTCACTTTGAATGCCAGTCTGACGTCATGCTGCCTCTAATTATGTAGCAGACATGGGAGGAAGAAATACATTAGGAAACAACTAAAGGATAAAATACCATGTGATCGTTTAGAAAAAAAATCACATTTTCAAGGGACCTTTACTGATGAGGGAGAATTCTCATTGTGTCCTCGTATGTGAAAAAAACCAGAAACTGTATCTTGGCCGCTGGGGCACCCACATAGTCCCTTTTGGATGAATGAGCATCTTGCAGATGAATGTGGTGAAAACCTTCTCTGTCTGTGCAAAATTATGAGTTCATTGATGAATCTGGCTCTTTGGCTCTTGACATGAAAAGTCATGGACTTGTGGTCAGGACGTCTGGGTGCCGTCCCAGCGTTTAACCCTTTCGGAGCTCAGTTTCTTTATCGGGAAACTGAGGGGACCGTCGGCTCTAGAATGATCCCTCTGGGGCACCTTTGGGCCCCACGGGTGCTGAGTTTTGGTCAGAGACTATCACCGAGAAGGAGGCCGTGAGCGCGTATGTCTCAGACGGTTCGCTTCACTTCGTCTGCCCGACCTGGTCAACCTTGACCTCCTATTGTTTCCCATCATTTTTTCCAGGACCGTCTCGAGTTTCTGCCTCCTGAGCCACTCCTCGCTGCTGCCAGGTCGAGTGGCCCCTTGATTTATTAATCAATTCATCAGTGCATGCTGAGGAGCTGTTCAGGGTAGTTACCCAGGGAAAACAGAAGGCTGGAGCCCCCACAGTCAAGGTGGATTGTAATTAACAGTGACCCTCCAGCCACTGATCTCCCTGCGCCCACTGCCACCCCCAGCTGCCCCCCGCCGCCCCCCTCGCCCACAGCTCAGTAGACCCCACTCAGCCCTGATGGGGTTTCCACCCCGAAAGAGCTGCGGCCAGTTTCAAAAGGGGAGATTTTAGGAGGGAGATCTTATAACGACGGAAGAAAAATAGTCCTTGTGATAAACTTTGTCCATTATTTGCAACAGCTGTTGCGTCTCACAAGTTCCGCCAGGCCCCCCAGACAGAGCACGGTGGCTCTGCCGTGTGTGACGTGTGTCCCCATTTCCCCGCAAAGAGAGTCACAGAATCGGAAGGACCTTACAGCAAAGACAGGCCACGGCCTTGTGTGGCAGATGCGAGCTTCAGGGAGGCTGCGTCATTTGTCTGCGGTCGTTACATCCACGGTCAGGAGCCGGGCTGGAGCTGGAACCCAAAGACTTTGATGCCCAGCGAACACACCTGGTGCTTACTTCTGTGTGCAATCCTGCTTTCCTGGAAAAATTAAAGTAGGAGTTCCCATTGTGACTCAGCTGGTTAAGGACCCGATACAATCTCTGTAAGGATGCGGGTTTGATCCCTGGCCTCGCTTAGCGGGTTAAGGATCCAGCATTGCCGCAAGCTGAGGCGTAGGTTGCAGACGTGGCTCAGATCTGGCGTTGCTGTGGCTGTGGTAGAGGCCGGCGGCTGTAGCTCCGATGCGACCCCTAGCCTGGAAACTTCCATGTGCCGCGGGTACGGCCCTAAAACAAAGCAAAACAACTAAAGTAGAGTAAATGAAAAAAAAATCATCCTCATTACATTCATTTCTTTTGGCTTCGGAGACAAAGGTTTTTTTCCTAATTTTAGAGGAAGTTTGTAGGGAAAGGTGTCCTGGACTGTTGGTCGAGGAGATGCTCTTCTTTGCACGGATCAGGATATCAGATACCTGGGTGCAGGTGTGGCCAGTCAGTCACGGGGCCACTAGTAAACAGAGTGACTCTGCAGGGGTTTGCTGGGCAGCTGCAGAGGCTGGATCTCTGGGCCAGGGTCTGTTTAATTCGGTTTTCTTCCAATGGCACTTAGCACGCAGTGCTAATGAGGCCAAGATACTCTTAGCATAGAACCTCTGTTCTGGGCCCCAAGTTGTAGGTCCACCGCCTCCACCTTCTCGTGGTTCACGGAGACCACAGAGGGCTCGCCCGGCCTCCGGGCCCGCGCAACTGCTGTGTCTACTTAGTGAACACTTGGGGGCATGCAGGATCGCTGTGGTTCTTTAGTGGACACAAGGAGAAGAAGCTGGAATGTTCTTCTTTGATTGGCCTGGTAAGGAGGATGCTTGGAAATCTTTTTTTTTTTTTTTTTGGTCTTTTTAGGGCCGCACCCATGGCATATGGAGATTCCCAGGCTAGGGGTCAAATTGGAGCTATAGCTGCCGGCCTATACCACAGCTCACGGCAACGCCGGATCCTTAACCCACTGAGCAAGGCCAGGGATGGAACCCGCATCCTCATGGATACCAGCTGGGATTTTAACCCACCGAGCCACAATGGGAGCTCCCCCTTTTTTTTTAATTCCTTGACGACTTCATTATAAAAATCTTAACATTTTGTCAAATGTGTTTGTGAACTAGTGGTTCTTCAGCCGTCTGGCTCCTGGTTTCTGCTGGATGTGAGTCATTTAGACTCTTTGAACACATGGAGGGCTTAGCTCATAAGCCGGGCATCTGCACTGCACTTACCGGCCTTTGATTTATAGGTTCTCTCTCTCTCTTTTTATTTTTTTTTGGCTTGTGTGTTCTCCAGGACCCTGCTTTCTCAGCTGTGATTCACGACAAGCTCCAGGTCCCCAACACCATCCGGAAGGCTTGGAATGACCGGGACAACCGCTGTGACATCTGCGCCACGCACCTGAACCAGCTGAAGCAGGAGGCCATTCAGATAGTGCTGAGCCTGGAGCAGGCGGCTGGCGGTGAGCCCTTCGACGGCTCCCCCGGCTCGCCCCCACCGCTCTCCAGCATCCCCGCTCTGGTGGGGTCCCGGCACGTGGGGGGGCTCCAGCAGCCCAGGGATTGGGCCTTTGTGCCCGCCTCCTACGCCTCCTCCAACTACACAGCCTTCGTCACCAACAAGCACGGGGGCAAACCCAGCAGCCTCGGGGTCAGCAATGGCGCCGAGAAGAAGACTGGTTCTCCCACCCACCAGGCCAAGGTCAGCCTCCAGATGGCCACCAGCCCCAGCAACGGGAACATCCTCAACTCGGTGGCCATCCAGGCCCACCAGTACTTGGACGGCACCTGGTCCTTGTCGAGAACCAACGGGGTCACCCTGTACCCCTACCAGGTAAGGAGGCTCTGAGCGAGAAAGGGCAAGGCGGGCGACAGTCAGAGCAGAGAAGTGGGGCATTGCTTCCCGTCCCTCCTCTGTCCTTTGGGGAACTCCCCAGCTCAGAGTCTACGCAGTCCTGCCGGGCGAGGCTAAATAGAGATAACATATACAAGGGACCAGTGATCCGAGCCAGTGCTGTTTGGATGCCTACACCATCTAAAAGAGAGGCAGACTCCCTTCCTAATCTCTTCCCTCCTGATGGATCGTAACCCTTTTCTATTTGCAGCTCACCTTAAATACTGTGGGATTTGATTACCAAATACACGTTTCCCTTTTCTTTCCTTTTTTTTTTTTCTTTTTTGGCCATCCCACAGCATATGAGGTTGCCAGGCCAGGGATTACACCCGAGCTGCAGTTTTGACCTAGGTGCCGCTTCGGCAGCCGTGGATCCTTAACCCACTGTGCTGGGCCAAACCCACGGATCCAAACCCATGTCCCGGTGTTCTGAAGACACCGCCAATCCCATTGCACCACAGCAGGAACACCTCCCTTTTCTTATATTCTCTCTTCAGTTATTTAAATTAGTATACACTCTCTGGGAGTTTCCCATTGTGGCTCGGCAGTCATGAACCCGACTAGTATCTGTGAGGATGTGGGTTCAATCCCTGGCCTTGCTCAGTGGGTTAAGGATCTGGTGTTGCTGTGAGCTGTGGTGTAGTTCACAGACGTGGCTCGGATCTGGTGTGGCTGTGGCTGTGGCGCAGGCTGGCAGCTGCAGCTCCAATTCGACCCCTACCTAGCCTGGGAACTTCCATATGCTGCAGGTGCAACCCTGAGAAGCAAAAAAAAAAAAAACCAAAAAACAAAAAACAAAAAAGATAAATAAATTAATACACACATCCTCAAGTTTCCCTAGAGAAATAAGAGCAAGAGAGCAATAAATCTGCCATGGAATCTAAAAAAATTGCCTTAACTTTTCTCAGGTGAGTTTTCTGTTGGAGAAGGGCTGGGTTTACCCTATGTGTTCTCAGTCCCCTGTGTCACCCGTGGGGGCAGGAACAGAAAGCACGGACCATTGCTCTGGAGTGGAGAGGTGGCCATGGTCACTGCGTGTATGAGTTGGGGGAGATAATTGACGCGACAAGGGGTCTTGAGTTATTTCTCACTTGTGTCCTGGTTGAATGGGGAGGGGTTGGTGGGTGGTCTTCCACTGTGATTTTGGAACTCTGGCTCCTCCATGTAGGATCTCGCCATTTTCCCGAGGCCTCAGAGTCTTGCTCCAGATCTTGAACAACCAGCCAGGAAGCCGGGGAGGGCGGCAGGGCGTGGAGCACCTCCGGGGCGGGGCGGAGGGCATTGGAGGCCCAGCCCGGAAGGGACAAGCATCCAGGCTCCCGGTCCCGCCTTCCCTCGGGAGAGCCTGGGGAAACCAATCTGTCCACGTGCCCGGGAGAAAACAGGAACAAGCTGCGCGAACACATTGCACAGTTTTTGTCACACGGGGCCGAGGCACAGGGAGACGTAAAATGAGCCCGAGGTGACCGATAAAATTCCTGGTGACTTTTCCTGAGTGTACAAGGGCGTATACGTGGCTTCTCTTGATGTCTTGAAAGAAAGCGGGGAGCCTGGATGAGGATCGTAAGAAGTGAGTGTTCTGGGGATAGGCCGGACTTTTCCTTCTCGGGTGCTTCGGGGCTTACAACATACAGAGCACGCGTCATTTTATTTAACGCCTCCGACAGGCCTGTTGACGGTGGCACAGTGGACGTTCGATCTTCTTTTTACGAGTCGGGAACAGGGTGCTTGGAGAAATGGGATAATTCCCTGTGGCCTCACCGCTGGTGCCAGGCCAGCACCGCTCGCCCCTGCCCAGGAGGACGGGTGTCCTTGCCGCTGCTTCCAGCGTTCTAAACTTACCCCGGGGCAGTGTCCTTTCAACACTGGAGATGGTTTCTTCTCAGACATGGGACAAAGAAAAGGACTCCTATTTTGACCTGTGGGGGTCTGGCTGCCACTTCACTTTGGGACAGAATTTTCTGGGTTGTTGATATAAATGTACTAAGGAACCAGTGGCACCCTAGGTGGGGCCTCATAGTCTAATGCTTGAACATGGCCTTCAAGAGCAGGAACACAAGAGCCTCTTTCAGGGGTCCCATCGTGGCTCAGTGGTTAACAAACCAGACTAGGGTCCATGAGGATGTGTGTTCAATCCCTGGCCTCGCTCAGTGGGTTAAGGGTTTGGTGTTGCTGTGAGCTGTGGTGTAGGTCACAGACACAGGCTCAGATCCTGCGTGGCTGTGGCTGTGGCGTAGGCTGGTGGCTACAGCTTGGATTCGACCGGTTGCCTGGGAACCTCCGTATGCCAGAGGTGAGGCCCTAAAAAGACCAAAAAAAAAAAAAAAAGCCTCTTTCTATTGTTGAATACAGTGCTTTTTTGGTTTGTAATTTTAAAAGTATACAATTTTGAAAATTATAAAGAGCAATACATGTCTGTTGTAGAATAAGATTTTAAAAATATGAAAAGATTAAGACTTGAAAAAATCAACTCAGGCGTTCCTGGTGTGTGACAATGGGTTAAGAATCCAATTTCAGGGCTCTGGTTGCTGCAGAGGCATAGATTTTAACCCCCTGCAGCAGGTTAAAGATCCAGCATTGCTGCAGCTGTGCCGTGGGTTGGAGCTGAGGCTGGGATTCCTGGCCTAAGGAACTTCCATGTGCTGTGGATGTGGCCATTAAAAAAAAAAAATCAGTATCACCTAGAAATAGAGTACGTAACATGCGGGTGTATTTCCTCCCAGTATTTTATACTCATGCGGTTTTTACAGTTTTGATTGTATTCAATTCTCCGATCTGCTTTTTGCTCCTTATCCCAGGTGCATTTTCCCATGCCGTTATAGTTCTTTTTCTACAATATGATCTTTAATGGTAGGCTAGTAGTCCATTCTAAAACCCCATCCCTTATACGAGTCTGTCCTGACTTTTATAACCATGCATCAGTTATTAGAGTTTAGGTTTTTGCTCCTATAAATAAAGTGCTCTGGTGCATGTCCTTCCTCTCAGATCATATTTTCAACACATCCAGGGTTATGCTAGCCACAGACGTTTCACGGACATCTTGCATTTCGCCTTCCAGGGCCTCAGAGCACTTGTAGTACGTCTCAGGTGCCAGTTAGAAGATGCACCTGATGCACAGGGCTTGGAACCAATGCTTTCCTAGAAAATAGAGTGTGCCGGTGGCAGGGCGGGGGGATGTTGGAAAGCTGGAGAAGATTAGGGACTATTGGTACGTTTTAAAAATGTTCGCAGTAATTCTTTCTCTCCCTCTCTTCCCCTTCCCCCACTTCAGATGAAAAGAATCTCCTGTGGGAGTTCCCGTAGTGGCTCAGTGGTAACGAATCCGACTAGTATCCCTGGGGGACATGGGTTCGATCCCTGGCCTCGCTCAGTGGGTTAAGGAGCTGGCGTTGCCATGAGTCACAGATGTGACTCAGATCTGGTGTTGCTGTGACTGTGGTGTAGGCAGGCAGCTCCCAGCTCCCTAGCCTGGGAAAGTCCACATGCTATGGGTGCGGCCCTAAAAAAAAAGTCTCCTGTACAATAACACGTTTATTACGCTCTACCAAGAGCCACACACTAGGCTATGCGTGGGGTGGGGCGCCTGCCATGGGCTAGAACCAGGCTTCTGTCCTGTGATCCTTTGGGGAACTGGGGGGAGCCGCACATCAGCAGCCGGGGAGCGGCGTGCATGTGACAGATGCCCAGATGCTTTGAGAACATGCAGAAGGGCTTGCGGTCCAGCCGTGGGGCAAGAGTGGATTGACGAGACCAAAGCCAGACGCACGGGGGATCCGTGCAAGCCATCAGTTTGCGACTGTCCTGGGTAAATTTGATTGCTTCTCTCCAACTCGGAATGGACTCATTTGTGCATTTCCCCTGAGCAACAGTGAGAGGGATCAGAGGAAATCTCTCTGGGATAAAGAGCTTTGGTGCCTGGCTGTGAACCAGTGTTCCTGTGTCACGACGGTGCCATCCTGATGCCCTGGGGGCGGGGGCGCGGGCCTGGCTAGACTGAACGGCTCCTGCCGCGGGTATCTCCCCACAGTCACTAGCCTGCAGTTCACAGTCCGGCCAGCTCGGCAGAGACGGTTGACTGCCCTGAAAGCCGACCTCACTTTTCCTGCTCTCCATCACTCCCCCGTCCCTCCCCGCGGAGCAGATGGCCCTCTGGCTCAGTGCCAGAGCTCTTCCCTGGGCCCGGAAGCATCCAGACTGGCTGCTGCCGAGGGTGCTGCTCCACCTGCAGGCCTGGAGCCTGTAGGAGCAAGGGCGAAGGTGACACTGCCCTTCCGTCATTTTTTAAATCTTTTTTAAAGGCTGAACCAGAGGCATATGACAGTTCCCAGGCTAGGTGTCAGATCGTAGCTACAGCTGCCAGCCTGCACTACAGCCAGAGCAACTCGGGATCCAAGCCTCATCTATGACCACCTACACTGCAGCTCACAGCAACACCGAATCCTTAACCCCCTGAGTGAGGCCAGGGATATAACCAGCATCCTCATGGATACCAGCCAAGTCCGCTACTGCTGAGCCACCACGGGAACTCCCGCTCTTCTGCCTTTTAAGCGCAGGGAGGCTGCGCTTTCCACCAGTGAGCAGGGTGACACTTCTTGTGGCCCACACACACCTCAAGTCCCCTGTTTTCCACACTGATGAAGAGGGCTTCATTCTCTTTTGCTCTGTCCTTATTGCTTCTCCAGTACCTCCAGAAAGAGTGGAAACCTATAAACATCGTAGATAAATATGAATCTTTCCAGGGAGGTAAGAAAAATAGTAATTCATAAGACAACGAGATTATATCCAAAGAACCACAAAGAGAATTTTTCCTTAAAATATCGGAGCAAATTGATTTCACAGGAGTTGATAAAATGGACTCCTTTTTTTTTTTTTTTTTTGCCTTATCTAGGGCCGCACCTGCGGCATATGGAGTTTCCCAGGCTAGGGGTCTAACAGGAGCTGTAGACGCTGGCCTTTGCCACAGCAACGCGGGATCCGAGCTGCGTCTGTGACCTACACCACAGCTCACGGCAATGCCAGATCCTTAACCCACTGAGCAAGGCCAGGGATTGAACCCGCAACCTCATGGTTCCTAGTCGGATTCGTTAATCACTGAGCCACGACGGGAGCTCCCCAAACGGGCTCTTTGGAAGAAAGACTTTCTTCTGTTAACTTGCAGACATTGAACACAATCAGTCCGTACACAACGGAAATTCCCTCAGATTTCCTCGATTTGGGGGGGGAAATGCATCTGAAAAAATGATCCTCCTTTCTCATAAAGCATCCTTTGGAATCAGTGTGAGAGAGAATTCTAGACCGAACTCTGCCTGAAGTCAGTGGAAAGCAGAAAAGTCTCTAGAGCCTTCATTCGAGCATGTGAGTTTTAACTTTGAAAAGACATGCCTGGGTTAATTCCTTGCAGTTCACCACAGATCCGTCACCTCTTTCTGAGTGGCCACCGCTTTTGCCTGATTTACATGTGTTATGGTAAATACGTAAGGGAAGGCTTTACAGATAACACTCGTAATCACAGAACGCTGGTGTTAGAATCCACTTCTGCAGGTGGCAGTGGTCTTTTGCATCATGGTGGGAAACGTGGAGATGGTCCTGCCCAGTTCAAGCTCGTGTCTCCACCTACGGTCGAACCTCGGTTCAATCACTTAGTCTGTTTCTGTACCAGTGAAGTCCCTAGCTGGTTAGATTATACAGAGAACAACGAAGGAAAAAAGTGGGCGCATGTTTTATAAACGATAAAGTGGGCTGCTAATATCAGCTTTCTATCTCAACACTTTCGTTTGCCAGAGGAGCAATCCCAGGCTGAGAGAGTTGAAGTTTCTTTTGAGCAAAGTTTCCTGATTTTCAGTTTGATGTCTTTTGCTCATTAAGGACATAGATTCATTTTATTCTCATGTCTCTCACAGCAACTGACATGCAAAAAAGTGGTTGCTTATTAGAGAAAGCTCCTGTGTCAAGGAGGCACTAAAACTCCTTCTCCTGACTGGCCCTTACTTAGATTTAGGAGAAAATGCCAGGCTTAAAGACCATTCAGATCTCAAGGTTTTTCTTCTCCTCCTCCTCCCCCTCCACCTCCTCCCTCTCTACCTCCCCCCCTTTTTTTTTTTTTTAATTTTTAGGGTCACACCTGCAGCATATGGAAGTTCCAAGGCTAAGGGTCGAATTGGAGCTGCAGCTGTCAGCCTCTGCCACAGCTCATGGCAACCCTGGATCCTTAACCCACTAAGCGAGGCCAGGGATCAAACCTGTGTCCTCAAGGATACTGGTTGGATTCTTTCCCGTTGCACCACAATGGGAGTTCCCAGACCTCAAACTTTTTGGTTGAAACCACCAGTCGATTGGCTCCAAGCTAGTCTTCAACCTGAAGTATCTCAATGAATCGTCAGTAAATCCTTGGATGCAATGACAGTAGTCCAGGTGGCATTTTGGTGTCACACGCAGTGCAGGGGCATTTGAAAGGGTAGAAGAGTATTATTTCATAGGACTTTGATAAATTGAACTTGTCGAGAACCTTCAAGAAGCCGTTAGATCAGTACCTGAGTAATAAATCCGTAATGTACCCTTACCATGATGAAGTATTCAATGTGCGTTCCTCAGTTTGAGGGGAAATGTGTCTGATAAAAGTTATCTCAAAAAGCGTCCACTGGCGGAGTTCCCGTTGTGGCGCAGCGGAAATGAATCTGACTAGGAAATGAATCCGACTAGGTGCGGGTTCGATCCCTGGCCTTGCTCAGTGGGTTACGGATCCAGCATTGCCATGAGTTGAGGTGTAGGTCACAGACGAGGCTGGGATCCCGTGTTGCTGCGGCTGTGGTGTAGGCCGGCAGCTGCAGGTGCAGCTCCAGTTCGACCCCTAGCCTGGGAACTTCCCTATGCCGAGGGTGTGGCACTAAAAAAAAAGAAGGCGGAGTTCCCGTTGTGGCGCAGTGGTTAACGAATCCGACTAGGAACCATGAGGTTGCGGGTTCGATCCCTGCCCTTGCTCAGTGGGTTAACGATCCGGCGTTGCCGTGAGCTGTGGTGTAGGTTGCAGACGCGGCTCGGATCCTGCGTTGCTGTGGCTGCGGTGCAGGCCAGTGGCCACAGCTCCGATTAGACCCCTAGC